>VBSM01003200.1:12318858-12330397 GCA_008086735.1 Cheirogaleus medius
AAAAAAAAAAAAAAAAGAAAAGAAAAATTAACTCGAAATGAATAAATGACTAAATATAGGAGCTAAAAACATAAGATTCTTAGAAGAAAACGTGGGGATAAATTTTCATGACCTCGGCTCAGCAACAGATTCTTAGATTAACACCAAAAGCACAAGCAACAGGGAAAAAATGAATAAAGTAAACTTTGTCAAAATGATAAACTTTTGTGTATCAAAAGATGTTATTAAGAAAGGGAAAAGACAACCTACGGAATGGGTGAAAATATTTGCAAATCACATATCTAGTAAGGGTCTAGTATCCAGATATATTAATACAAAGAACTATAACAATTCAACAAAAAAGGGCAAATAATGTGATTAAAAAATAGTCAAAGGATTTGAGTAGACATTTCTCCAAAGATATACAGATGGTCAATGATCATCAGATAATGAAAAGATTTTTCAGCATCACTAAGTATAAGGTAAATTCAAGTCAAAACCACAATGAGATACCACCTCACACCTATTAGGATGGCTACTGTCAAACAACCAGAAAATAACAGGTGTTTTGGCAAGGATGTGGAGAAACTGGAACTCTTGTATTGATACATAGCTGGTGGGAATGTAAAATGGCGCAGCTACTGTGGAAAACAGCATGGCAATTCTCAAAACATTAAACACAGAATTAATTACCATGTGATCCAGGAATTCCACTCCCAGGTATTAATATATACCCAAAAGAACTGAAAATAGACACTCAAAAAATAAATTGTAGTATTAATACATATGCAATGGTATATTATTCATACTTAAAAAAGAATGAAGTACTAATACATGTTACAACATGGTTGAACCTTGAAAATATTAAGTGAAAGAAGCCAGCCACAAAAGGTAACATATTGCATGATTCCATGAATATGAGCTATCCAGAACAGGTAAATCCAGAGACAAAATCCACAGGCAGATGGGTGTTTGCCAGGGGCCGGGAAGAGGGAAGAATGGGTTCTGCTTAATAGGTATGAGGTTTCCTTTTGGGTTGATGATGATGTTATTGAACTAGATGGAAGTGGTGGTTGCCTAACATTGTGAATGTACCAAATGCCACTGAATCATTCAGTAATGTAAGAATGGTTAATTTTATGTTATGTGAATTTCACTTCAATTAAAAAAATGCAAAAAAAAAAAATCCCACCACAACTTCCAAACCCCAAAACAAAAAGCCACATACAACTAAAATGACAGATACAAATTCTTTTCCAAGTGCACATGTATCATTCCAAGAGAGAATTTGTGATGGACCACAAAATAGGACTCAACAAAATCTAAAACACTGAAATCTTAGAGTTGGTTCTCTGACCACATGTAATTAGGATAAAAATTAATAAGGTAACTAGAAAGCTCCCAAATATTTGGAAATTAACACACTTCTAAATAAGTCATGGGTCAATAAAAGTCAAAAATAAAATATTAATATTTTGAACTAAATAATAACAAAACCACAACATATCCAAATTTGCTGATGCACCTAAAATGGTGTGTAGAGAGAAATTTATAGCATTAAAAAACTTATATTAGAAAAGAAGAGACCGGGTGTGGTGGCTCATGCCCGTAATCTTAGCACTCCGGGAGGCCGAGGCGGGAGGACTGCTTGAGCTCAGGAGTTCGTGACCAGCCTCAGCAAGAGCAAGACCCCATCTCCACTAAAGATAGAAAAAATTAGCCAGTCAACTAAAAATGAAACCAAAAAAAAATTAGCCGGGTGTGGTGGCTCATGCCTGTAGTCCCAGCTACTCGGGAGGCTGAGGCAGGAAGATCGCTTGAGTACAGGAGTTTGAGGTTGCTATGAGGTAGGCTGATGCCACGGCACTCACTCTAGCCCGGGCAACAAAGCGAGACTCTGTCTCAAAAAAAAGAAAAAAAGAAAAGAGAAGAAAAATCTAAAATCAATGATCTATGCTTCTACCTTAAGCTAGAAACAACGGATCAAATTAAACCCAAAGTAGAAGAAAATAATAATAATAAAAGCAGAAATAGTTCAAATAGAAAATAAAATAATAAAGAAAATTAATGAAAGCATAAGTTGTTTTTTTAAGAACATCAATAGAACTGACAAATCTCTAGCTAAACTAATTGATAAAGGAAAAAGAAGAGATCAAAGTTATCAATATCAAGAATTAAAGAGGGGAAATCATTACATATCCTAAAGATATTAAAAGTACAATAAAAAATTAGGAATAATTTTATGACAATAAACTTACAACAAAATGAAATAAACACAAACTACCAAAATTTATCCAAAAAGAAATAGGACATCAGAATAGCTCTATATCTGCTAAGAAACTGAATTTATAATTTAAAAACCTTCCTTGCAAAATAACTCCAGGTACAGATGAATTCATTGGTGAATTCTAGCAAACATTTAAGAAGAAATAACATCAATCCTACACAAACTCCTTCAGAAAATAAAAGGAGAGAAAAATGC
This sequence comes from Cheirogaleus medius, assembly GCA_008086735.1. Classification (NCBI taxonomy): domain Eukaryota; kingdom Metazoa; phylum Chordata; class Mammalia; order Primates; family Cheirogaleidae; genus Cheirogaleus; species Cheirogaleus medius. Next base: position 12,321,320 of record VBSM01003200.1, read on the forward strand.
CCAGCATATTTTGAGGCCAGTACCAAAGACATTACAAGCGAACTACAGATCAATATCCTTCATGAACATAGATGCCAAAATCCTTAACAAGTATCAGCAAATTGAATACAGCAATATATAAAAAGAATACTTTATCATGACCAAGTGGAGTCTGTTTTAGAAATGAGAAGTTAGTTAAACATTCAAAAGTCAGTCAATACAATTCACCTTATTGATACAATAAAGGAGAAAAATCACATAACTATCTTAATAGATGCAGAAAAACATTTCAAAAAACTTAACACCCAACCACGGCAAAGAGTCTCAGTATACTAGGAATTGAAGCGAACTTCCTCAACCTGACAGAGGATATATATAAAAACTATGCAAATAACATCACATTTAATGATGAAAGACTGAATACTTTCCCTTGAGAAACAAGGCAAGAATATGTATTTTCAAAACTTCTATTCAACATTGTATGGGAGCTTCTAGCTAGCACAATGAGGCAAGAAATAAAAGGCATACAGATTGGAAAAGATTATGTATATAGAAATAATCTTGTATGTAGAAAATCCTAAGCAGTCCACTAAAAAAACCCTACTAGAATAACCAAATTAAAAAGTCTACAGGATACAAGATCAATATGCAAAAATCAACTTTATTTCTACATACTGGCAATTGACTAGTAGAAAATAAAATTTAAAAACATTTCCCTTTAGAATAGCATCTAAAAACATTAAATACTTAGGGATATATTTAATAAAATAGGTACAATATCTGTATAATGAAAACTGCAAAATACTGTTGAGAAAAATTAAGAAAGATCTAAGTAAGTGGAATGAGATAATATATTCCTGCATTGAAGGAGCCAATCAATATTGTTAAGATGTTAATTCTCCCCAAACTAATATATTTATTCTTCAAATGCTATTATTTTATTTTTATAGTATATTTACACCACTTATTGTATTTCTCTTAGGCTAATTAAAAAAATATATCTCTCAGAGTCAGAAAAAAACTCCAAGGTCACATAGTTTAATCATCCAACTGAATTGTTTTCCTGTCATGTGGTTGTCTAGCATGTGCTTGAAAATCTGCAGAGGATGGAAGATAACTCAATGCTTTGTTTATACACTCTCACAAATTCTCTCCATGAAAAATTTAAAAATAACCTCTTTGAAGTTAAAATTGATCTTAAATGACAGGCTCCCAGCAGGGAGAAAAGATGAAAAAGTAATGTACCTGTGGTGATGGCTGCTGAATATATCCCTGCTGCTGGAGCATAGGCTGGCTGACAGGATGACCAGAGGCAGAATAGCCAGCAGTAGGGACTGGCTGCCCAGGTGGTAGAGGAGGAGGAGGAGGTGGTGGCGGTGGCGGCGGAGGAGGATGTGGTGGAGGGGCTGCTGTCATGATAAAACCAGATTGCTGTGGAGACTGAAGAACAACAGTGGACTGGAACATGGTGGCGTGAGGGTCAGAACCATCAGCGGATGGCTGGCGGGCAAGACTCATGTGGCTAAACTGAGACCCAAGGTTATCCTGTTAAAAAGGAAAAGAAGTCAGAAATCAGTAAGCCTTCTACAATAGGCCAAACTTATCAAAGAAAAATGCTTTATATATTTAAATGAGTGGCAGTAGCATATATTACGGAAATTATATATATTCACAACAGAAATGATGTAATAGAAGAGCAGCTTCAAGAAAATAACTCTAAGGTAGGAATATTATGTGTTATTATAAATTATTTATAAAATATATCTAATGGAAATATATAGCATACAGAAAAGAGTAGGGTAAAACATTTCACATTAAAAAATTAAAAGACGTATTTAAATAAAGATTAAAGGCACATTAGGATATGGAAGTGAAATTTGATATATTAACATTTTCTAAAAGAACTTCAAAGACCAAGCAATGAGCAAGGTACTAATTACTCTATATGTGAATCTATCTCCCCTCTTCCTAGAAGGCAAGATTCAGGTTCTATGTATCTTTGTATCTCTAAAAAATCAAAATTACTTGTAGAAATTAAATACATAAAAATCCAACCACCTAGTCCTTTCTCTAATCTCAAAAATAATTTGGCTATAAATTCTATTCTTTCCTTGTGTTTTTCAGTCTGTTCCTAAAGTTAGATGTTAGAAAAATGTAATCCAAATTAAAGTTTCCTACTGCTTTTACTAATTGGTAACAACTAATGGTGCCCTGCCAAGATAGAGGTTATGATTTATGTGTCATCTGATAAACATTTCTCTGACTCAAGAGCAGAAGGCTCTTACTGTTCCAGAAAATTATCACTAAAATGACAATATGGGGTTAAAATGGAATTCTTCTGTTCCCAAGGAGCCATGAGTGACAACAAAATATACCACATTTTGTTAAGGTCAACATTCAAACAAGTGACTTTACAACATTGTGGCAATTGAGTTGTCAGATCAAAGTTGACATGTCTACAGTTTCTAGAGTCTGCTTGTTTTTGTAAAGTATAATAAATTAAGGTTGTGGAAAAGATAAAGGATTGAAAAGGGGGAACCTGACTTAATGACTGAAAATATTATGGTTTTACTCTTTCCAAATTGTCACTCTGACACACTCTAGCACTATTAGCCTAATTCAATGAATGGTTTCAAAAAGAAAAAAAATGTAACTACTAGCTGTAATTTCAAAGTTATATGGCCAATTTTTATTTATTTATTTATTTTTTTTTGAGAAAGAGTCTCACTCTGTTGCTTGAGCTAGGGTGCCAATATGGCCAAATATTTTTAAAAGAGATACCACACCTGTATACCACTGTCAGAGTCACAATGGAAAAAAGTCATTTTCTTATTCCAATAAAAATTCCATTTTCCAAAACATTTTTGAAGCTTTTTTTGCTATTCTTTTCTGTATGTTTTCAATCTTTTCAATGGTAGAAAAATTCATTTTTTTAAACTAGAAGTGATTTTTGAAAATCATTCAGAGCCAAGGCTGGTAAATAGGTTGCCCCAGCTCAAAAACAAACGAACAAAAACACCTCTCAAAAAGAAAATGTTTCTAAAAAGTGTTAAGAAAGATTTTCATATATAGCTTATAATATGACTTGGAAAGCAATTTCAAAATGTGACAGCCATATAGTCTGAAAAATAACAGTATCACTGGGGAAAGTATATAGGCTGTTAGGGAAATTCATTTTAAGGAAAGGATACTAACATTTCTTGAATATCTACTTCACGTTAGGCACTATGCAGAAGGTACTTTACATTATTGTCTCATATGCTTAGTAACCACAGAAGGTCAAACAGTTAAAACATAGCAGAATAAGTCAGATCTTACTGAGAGTTATTGGTTGGGACATACTTTGGATTAAAGGAGCTACCATTACTTTACAGACATACACTAAATATCTGGAGATCTTCTTTGGAAATAGAAGGAAGTCTTTTGTAACTGTAAGCTACAATTCATTCTAATAACTTGTACTGAGTCTACTAGACCTACATTGCTGGGAAGGGAATAGAAAGCCTAAACCCAGATGAAAGCTACCATCCAAGGACAGCACAGATCTTGCAATAACTTCAATGAGAAAAATAACTAAAACATCTTAGGACTAGTCAACCTGGAAATTACTTCATTATGAAAAAGCAGAAAAAGATTAGAGCTTAAACAATCACTATAATAAGCCAACATAACTAATTTTTTTATGGAAGAGAATAATTTATTTCTAATATGGATTAGAAACAATTTTTTTGGTATTTATGTATCCCTGACTTTAAAAGAATCACAAAAGGTTATAAGCATTCATCACACATCCACCCACAGAAACAATGCAGGAGGTGAATAGAAATATAGTACCACGGAGTATTGCTGGGTGGGTGAGACTGGCAGGAGCGGGGATGGGTAAGGGACTGTAGAGTACTGAACAGGCTGTGAAGAGGACTGCAGAGGACGAACAGGCTAAAGAATAACAGGTTGGCAAACAATGTTAATGTCAGAATAAAAACTTAGAAAAAGTGCATAAAATGGAAATTTACACTTTTTTTGTAAAAGCTTTAATTACATTTAGAAAGTCATTTAAAATACAACAATACAGGAAACAACAAAAACAATACTAAGTGAAGAAATTCTACATAGTAAAACTTTTGAAAACACACATAATTAGGACAAGTTTTTTTGCAATAAAAATACTTCTTTATTACAAATGAACTGAAACAGGTAATTTAGGCACTTCAAACTCTACATCTAACGAAGCCCCCTGGGTTAAGTCAGTAAAAGCAAAACTGTTTATCCTTATTTCCTGGTTTTCCTGAAAGGGCTGCCCTATTTACCTATGTAATATTTAATACTAAATTATAAATGAAAAACATTATTCTTTCTTATTATCAGACTAATAACTTACATAATATCTATGACAATTACCCTATTTGATAAGGCATGATTAAATACTCTTTTGGGGCTGAAGTCCCAAAGTTTTAGCAATTTTCTTATAAGAAAATGTACCATGGATACCACTAAGAATAACAGCCTAAGGAACAACACACACATACATACAGACACATGCACACACATAAACATACCTCTTTTATGTATATAAAATGAAGATTAAACATTTTCTTGTAACTAAACACATTTTTATTAAAGAACGTATATGTTAGCAGCTAAGAAACTAGTTATGTGAAATCTTTGGCCATTAGTGAAATATTCCTGAGTTTCAAAGGAAAAAGAGTCTTTATGTGGGACATAAAAATTCTTTTTTAAGAAGAGTGCCTGAAGGCCTTCAAAAACAGGTATTTTAAAAATAGAAAAAGTATTAATCCTAGACGGGCACGGTGGCTCATGCCTGTAATCCTAGTACTCTGGGAGGCCGAGGCAGCAGTTCGCTCAAGGTCAGGAGTTCGAAACCAGCCTGAACAAGAGTGAGACCCCGTCTCTACTGAAAATAGAAAGAAATTAATTGGCCAACTAAAAATACATAGAAAAAATTAGCTGGGCATGGTGGCGCATGCCTGTAGTCCCAGCTACTCGGGAGGCTGAGGCAGAAGGATTGCTTGAGCTCAAGAGTTTGAGGTTGCTGTGAGCTAAGCTGACTCCACGGCACTCTAGCCTGGGCAACAGAGTGAGACTCTATCTCAAAAAAAATAAAAAAATAAAAAAAGTATTAATCCCTTCTCAATCCTGGGAATATAGCTGGCCATCTACAAGCTAACACTGGCACCCAATTTAATCTCCTAATCTTATATTTTTATAGTTTATTACAAAAAGGTAATTAATATCCATATCAGCTTAAAGACTATAGTAATCCACTTAAGAGATGGCAATCGGACTAAAGTAAATTAAGTGACCTGTAGACAGCCATGTAAGCAAACAGATAAGGATCATAGGTAATCTTATCTGATGAAAACTCTTATTTTCGGTTAAAATGCATATATATGAATCTCCCTCTGGATAGTTATCTCTGAATAGAATATTTTTATGGGGAAATTCTTATGACAACAAAGATGTATAATGATGAATTACACTTTTACCACAAAAATCTACACAATAGTTTCTAAAAAAAAAGCAAAAATGCCTAGATTAGCTTAGAATCCAGAAAAAAAAATCTAAAATTAAAGTAAACAGTAAAAAAAGTAAAAGCTGAAAGATCTACATAGTCATCTCTGGTCCCTGACAAACTTTTTGACTAGAAATAAGCGAGTTTCCTAATGGATGATGGCACATATTACACTAAATTCGGTGTAGCAGCTTTAGAACTTCCAAGAACAGGCTATTTCATGTGTTATTCAAGTGAGATAACCATTAAGACATAACTTTCTTCCAGACAACTTGACCTCCTATATAATGTCAGATGAAACAAAAGTTTAGTCTACTAGGGGATAAATGAAAGAGGACTATGAGTACCAAGGCTATGAATTAATGTCTCCCAGAACATCAAAGAGTAATGAGAAAACTTAGAAGACTGACTGATCAAACTAAATTTCTGACGCCACTTAGAAAAGAAGAAGCCTTAGCACTTCCTTTTCCTACTTGAATTGCAACGGGCTGCAAAACAACATCCACCTAAAGTAATCAGTTCCATACTGTATGTTCAAGAAATGTAGGCTATCTGAAGGCTTTGGAAATCAGACCATTATCCTGTTTGGTTATTTGAAATCTCATGGATGAATTATCTCAGCATATGTAAAAGAGAGTTATTGAGCACCATTTGTTCTTTGAATCTTTGTTTCTAGGTTTGATGAAAAATTACCTAAAACATTTGAAGCAATGCTAGAAAAATCAGTCATGGAGTTTGATGCATATGTCAAGACTTTAATTTAGTGCTCACTGAAGTATCTGTTTCTAAACTATGCTGCCTCTACTCTCATTTAGAATTGTCTCATAATTAAATCAAAGTTATTTCTGAGATAATAATCTGAAATACATATTCACAAAAAAATCCTTAGAATTTTTTGAAGCTGCCAGATTAACATTATTTCCACTGAATTAAATAGAAATGAAACCAAATGAAAATCAGTCTTAGAAAGCTCCTGGTAAAATACATAGCACTGCAAAGACAACTACACGATAGCAAAATAAAGAGTAAACTTTTGGCTGGGCACAGTGGCTCACGCTTGTAATCCCAGCATTTTGGGAGGATCATCTGAGGCCAGGAGTTTAAGACCAGCCTGGACAACATAGTAAAACCTTGTCTCTACAAAAAATAAAAAAACTAGCCAGGCATGGTGGAACTGCCTATAGTCCTAGCTACTCAGGATTCTGAGCCAGGAGGATCACTTGAGCCTAGTAGTTTGATGTTGCAATGAGCTATGATCATGCCACTGTACTCTAGCCCAGGCAACAGAGGGAGACCCTGTCTCAAGAAAAAAAAAAAAGACGACTCTTTTGGACAAAGTTGAATGAACTCAAGGCAAAGAAGGCCAGAGAAGGAGTTTTATGTAGCCTTAGTATATATAACCAAATGGTTAGTATATATAACCAAAGGGGATATGGGAGTCTTTGGAAATAGTTTTAGGCAATCTCTTCTACATATATGAACTCATTTATATGATCTTAGAAGTGTACCAAAAACTTATCTGTGCTTCTACTTTAAAAAAACTGCCTTGCCCAGTATTAGGAGTCTTAATTGTCAGAGGTACAATTATTTTCATGACTTTCACACTATTGGATAATATAATTAAACTGCTCATATGTTATTCAACCCTGCAATACAAATGATATTATTTGCGAGCCAAACTAATGAAATTTCTCCAGTTCAAGTTTATCATTATAATTCTTTTGTAAGTATGTTCTCTGCATGTTCTTACCAGTGGAATATTTAGATAGCCTTGCAAGGAAAAAGAGTTATAACTAACTGTATAAACTGTCCTTGACATGTTATACAACCTTTAAAAATTAGAATAAAGATAAAGAGTTAGAATAAAGAGAATAAAGAGAATAAAGAATAAATATTAGAATAAAGATAAAGAGTTTACACTGGTATGATCAAGTTCTTCAAAGACGGATAACACATCTTGAGGGGAAAAAAGACTAAATGTGAAGATGTATGTGTAAACTCTAAACATTCATACAAACTCAATATATTATTAAGAGTACTTTTGGGAATTCTAACTCATAGAATTTCTTTGTCTCTCTCTCTCTCACTCATAATGCAGGGGGAATGAATAGAGAGTACCTTGCAGAACATAAGTAACCCATCTCAGTTTCTTCTAACTGCTTAATCTGTTGAATCTTTTTTTTTTTTATTTTTGAGACAGAGTCTTGCCTTCACCCAAGCTAGAGTGCCGTGGCGTCAGCCTAGCTTACAGCAACCTCAAACTCCTGGGCTCAAGCGATTCTCCTGCCTCAGCCTTCTCAGTAGTTGGGACTACAGGTGTGCACCACCATGCCCGGTTAATTTTTTCTATTTTTAGTAGAGATGGGGTCTCGCTCTTGCTCAGGCTGGTTTTGAACTCCTGACCTCAAGTGATCCTCCCACCTCGGCCTCCCAGAGTGCTAGGATTACAGGAGTGAGCCACCATGCCTGGTCAATCTGTTGAATCTTAGAACAACTCACTTTGCTCACTAGGCCAATGAACAATCTTATTAGTTTTGTTTTTATTTCTCCTCTTGTCCATTTTTTGCTGTTGTGAAGCAGGAATAAAATACTCACCAGAAAGGCTCATGAGATTAAAAACATTTCCCTTTCCAATATACAATCAGTATTTATTAGATGAAAAGCTCTTGAAATTAACCCTCTCTTCCTATGAGTAATGAGTGGAACCTCTCTGGTGGCAGAAACTAAAGGCAGTAAACTTTAGCATTATGTAATCGTGGATATGTGCACCTGTGAGAAAATGTGATTAGCTGCTGGTTGTTGAGGTGGTGGGGGTGGCAGAGGTGGCTGTGGAGGTCCAGGCACTTGGGGTCTAACTGGTTGTTGAGTCATAGGAGGATTATACACAACTGGACTCCCATCTGGGTTTATGAAGGGCTGACCTGAAAAATTTAAAGAGGAAGGAAAAAAAAAAACCAATTTACAATAGAGGCTGAAAACAAGTCATACTACTAACAATTTACAAAACATGTCCACAAACCCTTATCCACAATTCCAAAACCTTCTATTTTTGAAAACCAAAAGATTTTCTTAGCTTGGGAAGCAGCCTCATATGATACGAGACTATCAGTAATCTTTATTTTTTTCACTTAGAATAAACATTCAAATGTTTCACTGAAGTGTTTTACATGGGGTGCTGCCTCAGGCCCTACTGAGCTTATTATTATAATATGTAGTATTTTCTGAAAAACTCTGAATTATGAAACACATTTTGCCGAAGGGATTCTGTTGTAGGATTATGGTCCTATAGGTCTGCAACAAAATTTATATTACTTTAAAGAAAAAATGTTTGACTTCAGGATACTGGAAAGTTACTCATTAGTTTTTATTAGAGGGTGGGAAATACCTGATTTTTAGGCCACACTGCATGTATTTCACTAATAAAATTAAAACTGAATGAAAACTGAAGTGATTGACAGCTTTAAACTGTGAACTTGATGGCATTGTCCTTATAACTTCTAATTTGTTAAAAGTTGTAAGTAATTTCTTTTTACTTCTAAATAATTTTCTATAGTATTTTTTTTTTTTTT
>VBSM01003200.1:12330497-12374104 GCA_008086735.1 Cheirogaleus medius
CGGCCTCCCAGAGTGCTAGGATTACAGGCGTGAGCCACCACGCCCAGCCTCTCTCTCTCTTTTTTTTTTAATTTCAGCAAGCTTTATTCATTGGTAAGAGATAAAACTAGAGAGAACTTTAGTATTGATTTTGAGGTTTTGGCCTTATTCCTCACTAATTATTGAAGGGGGAAAAATGGGTATTTTAAGTAACTAAGAAAAATAAATATTACTTTCTCTCTCTACAGATATATGCTACACAACTTACTCTTATTATAAGTAACATTTTATTGTAGAAAAATAACCAATAAATAGCAATTAAAAAGAAAATAAATCCCCCATAATTTTACAGTTAACATTTTAGATACCTTCTTCCAGACATATTTTCAATGAAGGTGTAAATAGATTAAAAGATTATTATTTTTCCTTACTATACACTGATTAAAAGAGAAAAAAGAAAGGACTATATGAAATAAACTGTTCTCTGACTTTTGATATCTACTTAGAGTGAGAAAAACTGAGAAACACAGGAAAATGACTGAAAAATAGTTCCTTAAACTGCCTTCAAAACATCCTTTCTTCCATGGTAAACCCTTCCCATTTTTTTTTTATGGGGGAAACTTGTGACATATAATAAAATACTATTTGAGAGAGAAGACTATACTAGTCTATAGCTATCAAGCAGAAAAAGCCTTCCAAAGTAAAATTATTTTGATCAGTTAGCATCCTGATAATTTATGTGATAACTAAATAGATATAGATAACTAAATAGATAGTTATAGACAACTAAAAACAAGTTATGCTGGGTATCTGTTGATTATTAAATAATTTAGAAAAAAATGGTGCAGCAAATGTGGGTGAAGGCAGGGTCAAAAGTAATGTAAGGACTGTCTGAAAAAAGCTGGATGTGTTTTAACACTGTTCTCAAAAACCAAAGACATCACCTTTGGATTCATTTAAAATTAAGCATACCATTCAATTTCAGGTTGATCAATTTCTTATTCTCTCACTTTGTAAGCAATTGAATCTTTCATGTTACCAAAACCATATTAATTAATGTGTTTTAAATGAAAAATCATAGGAAACAGTATAATATTAAACCATCTTATATACTGCTCCAGAAAAACAGGAAGTTTAAGTAATACAAATACCTGAAGGATAAGAAGATAATTATTAAGCAAAAATGGAATTTAATTTCTGAAAAATCAGTTATTTATGCTAATTCAATTCTTATATTAAAAACAAATGTTTGAATACTTTGTCTTAAAAAGAAATGTGAAGAAAACCTGAAAGTAATAAGTTACAAATCATGGTTTTGTCTACTACAAACAAAAGGACGACGGATATTCAGAAGCTTGATACTCTCACCTGTATCTGCCTTGCCCAATTCCTGCCATTATGATGCCACCCCACTGGCTAAGTCCTTGAGTTTTAAAGTAAATTTATCAAAAGAATAAAGACTGTTTTCATTACTTTGCCAAATGATTGGGCTATGTTACTCTGAATAGAGACCAAGACTTGTGATCTTTTAAAAGATCATATTCTCTCTACATCTATATTTTCTCTAATGATTTTCTACAAAATCATTTTTGTCAAACTATATAGTGAAATATATTATAACTGCAGTTTCTTTACCTCTCTTGAGGTTCAGTTTCCTTATCTGCAAATAAAGATTTCACCTACCTGAGTTGTTATAAAGATTATAAATAAAGTATTTAAAGTACCTAACACAGTATGTGGTACAAATAAATGTTCAATAAATGTAAATTATTATTAACTAACCACAAAGAATATGTATTATCAATATTAATTCATGATTACCCATTTTCTTTTATTAATAATACGTCCTTTAGCTTTTCCTCAGTAGAAAGCAAACACCACATCCTGAAGGGCAACTAATTATAGGTTTTTGCCACTTTGTTATATAATGAAGAAGAGCTGCTTACTTGGTCCTTCTTCATAAAATGCATACTACTATTTTCCTCAGGATAAAACTGTTATATCAAATAAAGCTCTTTCAAAGGTGGTTGTCTCAAAGTTCTCAGGAAAATGCTAACTATTCATGAAAAATAAGCTGACTACACATATACAGAAAATACATTTAATAAGTATCCTTTAATTTTCAGATAATTCCTGAAACAACTTTTTCTGGATACCAACCTGTTTGTGGGTTGATCAGAATACTGCCAGGTGGTATGCCTGCCGCTTCCAAGGGAAGCAAAAAGAAGCTAGTGCTAGGAGATGCGACTTGCCCATTTAGGCCACCATCAAAGGAAAGAGAACTATGAGTGCTGACAGTTGGATAGACGACAGGTGCGCCATGAGAAGACTGGCTGAGAGCTGTACCTGGAAGAGGCTGCTGGATGTGAGAAAGAGAGCCTGTAGATGACCCTACACTACCAGAAGACTCAGAACCTAGAAGAGGAGTAATGAAAAATATGGATTTTTTAAACCTCATATAAAAACACAAGTTTTAAAAATGTAACAATAAAATTCACATTGCATAACATGCAGTTACCACATAAAAGCATCGGCTATTTTTGATTTACTGTCCAATTTTGCTTACCCTCCCCATCACGAACAAGTTTAATACAGCAAACTGATCACATAAGTTGTCAGAGAAGTCATAGCCAAAGCATGCAACTTAAGCAAGTTTATAATAACACCAGCCACAGACAGTCACAAAAAGCACATTACCCACATTCCCGAAAGGACAAAGTTATGTACATTTTACCTTTTAGATTAACACCTAGGAATATACAGATTACATTTTTCCCCCAGGAAAAAGAACTTAGCACAGCGAAATGCCCAAAACCTCTTATATCAGAAACCCCTTATCTATAAGAACACAGAAAGATTAAGAGTAGTGTAGGAAATAACAGAAATGATAAATTCTGTATTAAAAGAAACAATTATCAAGTTTCATTGTAGAATTTCATTTCTTAGTTTACAATCATAGCATCTTCCTGTAAAGCATCAACTTTCAGTTTTTTATCTTATCAAGGGACAGAGACAATATGAAAAATATTCCAAGTACTTACATTAGCATCAGTTTAAAATTTATTTCTCACTGTACTTAATAAACTAATCTGATAATTGATTTTTAACTTCTTTCACACCTGCAATCTATTTCATTTTCTATTACACAGTGACCAAAATGTTATTCAGTTTCAGCAAAATGGCTAAAAAAGGTGGTCAATGAGACAATGAAAGAAAGGGAAAAGGTCTGGATAATGTATATAGTTAATTGGGTTTTGAATAAGGGAGTTGATGCTGGGATGGAGAATTAACTTTAAGTGAATGAAATAAACAACTATGATACACTATACATTGTCTTCTGAAAGACAGCTTCTATTTTAAGTTGTGCCAAACTGACTCTTGACAAGAACAGCATCAATTTATCCTAGAAATTTAAAAAAAATCATTTTTTACTTATTAAAAGAAGGGTTAAATAAAATTTCTTTTCATCTCTGAAGATAATACAGATATAAATAGTACATGCTCTTCAAATGTTTTAATTTGGCAATGTGTCTAAATGGCTTTCTCATGATATATGAGTAGTTTTTCTGTTATGATGACACAGTGACCATTTTTCAAATAATGCGTATTTGGTACATATGCAGATTTCTTATATTCCTAAAAGTTGCCTATCTATAGTATTATCCTAACATAAATACTAAGACAATTTTGATACAACCATGTTGTACATTAAAAAGCTGGCAACTATAATTTACAAGCCTTAACAATTTAAATCATTGATTCTAGTTAGGTATTAAAAAATATTGTTACCTTCAAACATACCCTTCAATTCTTATCTCCACAATACCGTATGGCTAGGCTAACCCAATAGCTAGGGAGAAACGACTGTTTCTCACTTTTCATGCTTATTTTGGGATAAAAACCAACATCTATAAGGTCCTAAAAGACACATAAGCTTCTTTAGTATTGAAGCCAGTTAGTGAAAATGAAAAGAGAAAATGTTATGAGCCAATGTACTCTGAAAGAAAGCAGTTTAGGAGAATGAGGAGATTATTGAAAATTTCCATCAATTATAATAGTTACATCATATTGTTTTTCTTTGGCTTTTAAATTCCTCAAAAAACTATCAGCCATTTTATTCATTTTTTGAATGTCACATGAAGGACTTTATCATGAAAAATGCAATCAATATTAAACAATCCTAGGTGAGAAACCACGCCTTCCAACTATAAATAAGCAATGAAGAATTTGCAATCACCTACTGGGCATTCAAACAAGAGAGGACATTTCACCGAACCTACCTGATTAAGTTTATATCACCACAGACAAGAATTTTTACTTTCATTTATTTATTTATTTTTTTTTAGAGATGGGGTCTCGCTCTTGGTCAGGCTGGTTTTGAACTCCTGACCTTGAGCTATCCACCCGCCTCAGCCTCCCAGAGTGCTAGGATTACAGGCGTGAGCCACCGCGCCCGGCCCAAGAATTTTTATTTTAATTGATGTTTGTAAATCTATCTCCAGGACAGAGAGCGAATCCTAATGCCAGTAAACATACTACTCCTTAACTACTTTGGAGGTTGTCAATGAACCACTGGTAGTGATTTTACATTTCAGGGTATTTAGAAGCCATATGATAAATACAGAGCTAAGACAACACTAGGAAAACTAATGTCTTGACTGCACAGATTTAGGTAGATATTTATACCTGTTTTTGAAAGCCTGCCTATGCTTTTGCTGCTTCCAGAACTATCACCTCTTGTCAGGACTGAGATTCCACTGAAGCTGCTGGCTTTGGTTACGGCAGGTTTCAAGTTTCGGAGAGAGCTGTCTGAATCTGTGCTGCTCCAGGGTCGTGGTTCTGAATACTTCAACTCATTCTCAGTGCTGCTTTGATGGCTATTTGTTGATCTTCCTGAAGCATCTTTATTAACTCTGTAATTTAGAAGTAGAACTTTGAAAAGCTAATAGGGGGGAAAAAAAGAATAAAGAAAAAGTGCTTTAATTTTTCAATACTATATTGAAAACATGCTTCTAATACCTGAATATCTGGCGCCTCTGCTGGGTACTACTAGCATCCTCATCTTGGAGTCTGTTGGCATTTTAATAAGATATTTTAATTTTTATTAGCATTGGTCAGACAGTAACCAAAACAGATTTTAAAAATTCCCTCACCTTTTGTCAATAATATAATTCTCTTGGGAACACAGGGACTAGAAAGAAAGAATAGATACATAAAGTTGAGCTTTTGTTAAATACATAATGCTATCTGTAAACCAATGATGACAACAATATGAGTAATAATATTTTAAAAGTCCAAAATGGTGATAAGGTACACAAATAAGTGAAAATGGAATTCCTTTCTGCCTTGGAGACCACTATGCTTACTTATAACAGATAAATCTTGAAGCCATTCATTTTGTGGTCCAAATTAATTTCAAATTCAAATATTCAATTCCAAACAAGTGAACACGTTTTCATTATCATATATTCAAGATATATGCCAGTCTGAAGATTCCACATCATTCACTTAATATCTGATCACCAGTGCTGTGGAAATAGTAGTGAATAAGCAGCTGTGCCTTAATGGAGCTTATAGTACAACTCCTCCAGCACTATTAACCTAGGTCAGACAATGATCCTTTTGTTTGTATTATTGTAACAGTCTTCTCATTTTCCAGCTAGCAATTTTTGCCATTTTCATCCATTTTATACAACAGAAGCCACAGCAGTGTCTCCTAAAATGTCAATCTGATCATACCTCTTCCCTCTTGAATCACTCCCAGATGTTTTTTAGCACAGGGGTCAGCAAACTACAGCCAGCTACCTGTTTCTATAAATAAAGTTTTACTGGAACACAGCTATGACTGTTCATTTATGAATTGTCTATGGCTGCTTTCACACTAAAAGATCAGATTTGAGTAATTGTAATGAAAATAAAGACTATATGGCTCAAAAAACCTAAAATATTTATTATCTGGACCTTTATAGAAAAGAGTGTGTTGACCAAAAAAAAAAGCCAAAAGTCTAACCACCTTAACAAACTTTCAGGGCCAAGTCACCTGTTACCTGATTATTTTTCCAATCTAAACCTTTGTCACTCCTGCACTACCCAGGCTATAATCTAACTACTCTGAATTTTTCAATTCCTCACATGTGTCAAGTTCTCCCTTACCTCTGGGCCTCTGCAAATACTGACCCTCTACTTAGAACTCTTTACTCCGGTAGGTCTCCTCTTGGAAGCTAACTCTCTTCATCCCCTCCCCAGTTCTAATTTGTGGTGATTTTCTGCCATGTCCCATGGGTTTGTGGTGCTTTTCTGCTGTGTCTTCTAATATACCTTCATGTCTCTATAGAAAATATACACCATATTGTCATTACTGGATGACTTACCAAGGGCAGAGACCTCATCTATCTAAACTAGACAAATAGAAGTACATCTAGTACTTCAGCAGACCTGGGTTGAAATCCTAGCACTGTCATTTTCTAGCTGTGTGATCTCTGGCTATTTTACTTATCCTCCTGAAATCTCAGTTTCCTCATCTGTAAAATAAAAACAGTGATAGTATCTACCATACAGTGTTGTTTTGGGGATAAATTATTGTATCTGTCCATAGATACGTTCTTCAGCGCCCAGCACAGCACTTACCAAAGATGCTCAATAAGAGTTGTTGAATGAATGCTATGCATTATTAACTGATGGTCTGGATTTTAATGTTATTTAATCTGCTTTCTAACACAGAGGAAATTTCTATCTGTGGCAGTGTTAATACACATTACATACCTTCATATATTCTTCAATAGTACCTAGTACTGCAAAGAATAGATGCTAAATAAATGTTGGTAAAACCAAACTGACTCCCTTCTGGTATATATGCATAAAATAATTAACCATTTAGAAGACCTCTCTCATATAATCACTTGTAAGGTAGAAAAGAAATATTAATCTAAAAATCAATTAGCTTTATATTAAAAGAAACAAGTTATTTGTTAAAGAAAATCTACTAACAAGTAGGATTTAGAGATATGATTTTGTAGATAGTAGACCAATGTTCTAAAAAATCTCAAGTCTATCAAAAGTATGAAAAAGAAAAAAAAACAAACTATATGCTCAGTCCAATAATTTTTCAATAACTCTTATAGTACATCTGCTTTCAACTTTTGTAAAACTTTACATAACTGCTGCATTATAGTATTTTATAAACTATTAAATTATTAACACAAACAAGACAGATCTCATTATTTCTAAAAGATGACCTTATATGTAACAAATATGATTAAAAATAAATGTGATCAGGCCAGGCATGGTGGCTCATGCCTGTAATCCTAGCACTTTGGGTGGCCAAGGCGGGAGGATCACTTGTGGCCATGAGTTCGAGACCAGCCTGAGCAAGAGCGAGACCCCTGTCTCCACAAAAAAATACAAAAATTACCCAGGCATGGTGGCACGAGCCTGTAGTCCCAGCTACTCGGGAGGCTGAGGCAGGAAGACTGCTTGGGCCCCGGAGTTTAAGGTTGCCATGAGCTATAATGAGGCTACCCATTCCAGCCTGGGTGACAGAGCAAAACTGTGTCTCAATTAAAAAAAAAAGTGATCAATAAATTATAGGGGGAATGAGACCCTACCAGGCAATTAGACTATATTCTAACATAAAAACCTAAATATAGGTTAGTACATACATCTTGGGAAAATATTCGGTCTCTAGCTCTCTGGTACTCTTCTTCTCTTTCTTCTATAGATTTGCTTCTTCTGTCATCTTTCAAACGTATTCTCATCTAAAGAAGAGAGAATAATTATTAGGAAAATGAACTACTGGTGTGTAAGTCTTGCACCTGTAAAAATGCTATAATTGTTCTAGATTACCTGGGTGTCATCTTTGTCAAAGCTAGAGTTATCTCTCTTGAGGATATACCGTTTCTGAAAGTCTTCACCTTTATCATCCTTTATATGTTCATTAAATTTCTGATCAGGTCTAAAAAAAAAAACAAAACAAAGGAACAAAAAAACCATAATGTACAATATTTACAGAAAAGTCAACCATAACATTTTATGAAAGTAGTTAAGTAATAAAACTTACCACTTATTAGTGACATTCATAGATAACTTGTGTTATCTCATTTAGTCCTCACAATAATCTCATGAGAAAATACTAAGTATCCCATGTTATGGTTGAGAGACCAAATCAAATACAGCATGGGCTCTGGAGTCAGACTGCCTGGGTTCAAATATTAAGCTTTACCACTCTAGCTGTTCTATGACTTGCACAAATTACTTACCCTTTCTATTTCCCAGTTTCCTCACTTGTAAAATGGGACTGATATAGAGTACCTACTTCATAGGGTTGCTCTGAAGATGAAGGGCATTAATAATACATGAACAACAACACATAAAACAATAAACACTCAGAAGTTTTTTGTTATAAACATTATTGAAAAAACTGAGGTTCAAATGGCTTAAGCAACCGTGCAAGGTCAAAGGGCAAGCACATCACTGAGCCATAGCTAAAGCCCAGGTCAGTCAGACCCAAAGCCTATACTTCCTTTTTGCAATGTCTCCTCTTACTCTATGAAAAAATTCTGGGACAAAGAAGAAAGTACAGCACTGTATCTCATATCACTCCTATAGTTCCTAGTTTGGTGTCATACAAAATGAAAATAATCAAATATTTTGTGGTTGAATCAACTAAAAACTTAGTGACTACTTCAAAATGCATTCAAGTTACCAACAGTTCTTAATTACAGCAGGGCACAGCTTTCTTTTACTTTAACTGAAATAGGTTAGAAAAGAGAAGTTCTTTTTTGAAGATTATCGTTATAACCTGAAATAATGATTAAGAAATCTTAGCAATACATTTTATAGAGGATTGGTCTTTCCTCTGTGGAAATGTGGCAAGTTCCACTGAGATCTAGAAGATAGACACAAGGTTGTCCCCCTGGAAAATTACAATCAGATAAAATTTTTACCTCCCCCAAAACACTCTCAGCTTCAGCAAATTAATTCAATCAACATTATGACTTAATATCACTGTATTACAAAATTAGAATTACTCTTCTGAAATATATTATACAAAAATATATTTAATGGCTATAAAGAAAATCTAACTGAAACCCTAAGTATTACGTTTTTACATATAGTTCAAATATCTATTACATAGTTACATAATATATGTGAATACCCTAAGTAAATTTCTAGTCCAAATAAATCTGAATAATGATATTTTCAGCAAACTTCATTATATATAGGACCAAGTAACACTTTGGGATATTTGTTTTAACCTGGTAAATTTTTTAAAAAGTACTGTAAAAGCCTCCTGTCAAATTACGCAAAAGATTTAAAAATGAGAATCATCTAAGTTAAAGAAATCTCTCATAAAATAGATTAGTGAAACAGAGAACAGATATCCACATACAGCTATATATATAATTAAAGAAGAAGGAATATAAAAGAGTAAAAATAGCTTTGTGACCAAAATAATAAGAAAAAGACTGCTTTCGTCAGGGGTTTGAAAGATTCTCTATTTAGTTCTAACAATGTTATTTTTGTTACATGACTGCCCCCCACTTACTTATATCATCTATTTTCGTAGCTGTTCAAAGTCACATTTTTTTATTCAAGGAGGTTGTACTTGCGTGAGAGCTTGCTTGCTATTCCAAAGTGAACTATAAAAGGTTTAACCAAGAGCCTGGCAACTTTTCTAAGAGCAGCTGGATTCCCACACCAAATAGCACTGGCAGGCATTTCAGCTAACCTTAAGACTGTCTTACCTCTTTCTTTTATAGATGCCTGAATTTACTGCCCTGCAATCGCCAACTTCCCGCTCCATTGAGACACCCCAGTGGACACCGGGTTGTTGACATCCACAACACCACTGGTTCAAGGCTGGAGCGGGTAATCTCCCTATGAGGAAAAGGTAAGTTTGTTTTTATTCAATGTGGAGCAAATCTCTAAGGTTTTCTGATTTGCAACCTTCTTCATATCCCAGAAGATATAAAATAAGAATACAGTGTAACTTCAATGATCTGAAATGTCTAGTAATAATTACATTATTGACCCATACTTCTTTAAGTACATTATGAACATTTCTGTTTAGCCTAATTTTTGGTTACTGTGATAAAGAGAACCCTAAAGCTTTCTGACTTCATTCAGAGAATTCAAATAACTGAGGTTACACTGTATTGAAAACCTTAGAGAGTCACCAGTCAAAATGTTAGTCAAAATGCCTGCTAATGTACATGTTCTTGAGTATCCAGCAGCTCTGAGTAATGTTGAAAGGTATTGGTTAAATGAATTACAGTTCTACTCACCTATAGTTCAGATCATACCTTAATGGTCACTATCCTACTTCAGCCATGATACAACTAATTAGAGAAAGACTAATGGATAAAGATATTTTTTAAAGACTAAGGGACATGAACATCTAAATTTTACTGAAAATTTTATCAGACTTGCATTTTCAGGTAACATTTAATCCCTAAAGAAAGAGAGGACCCTTTTCCAAGACATCTACTTTCATTAATTTAATTTTAATTATAGGAATAATCATTTAAAAATACTAAATATATCTACTTAGTTGGTAAGAGACTATTTGAAATGGAAGAAAATCAACTTAGTTCCAGCAAGCAATATGGCAGCTATAAGGGTAAAAGGCCATTATAACAGAAGGGACGTAGATGGATTAAACATAACCATGCAAACCGAATGGTTCATAGACAAGACCCTGAGAGAAATCTGGCTTCAAGAAAGGCATAAAAATAACAAACCAAAAAGTATTATTTATGGCATCTGAAGTTGACTGCAATTTATTATGACAGAACTGTTACTGCCACATATGAAACTAATATAGAAAATCCTTTTGAAAAAAACAAAATAGAAATTTTAGCTGAACTCTAATAGTTGCTTTAGGATTAGCCTTAGAAATAGGCAGAAGAGGTGCTGTGTACATTTTATAACTTGGGTACCTCTGCATTGGGCCTTCTGCTCCCAAATAACAGCACTGATGGCACTGAAGACCTACCTCACCAACACTATAAAGCAGTTACTTTGTAAAGCAAATGGCTCCTCCTAACCCTTTAAATTTTTCCCTCAGTAAATTATTATAGGACAGGAAGGGGACTATGCAACAGCATTATGGATGATACTGTTTTAACCAACAGCCCACACCTTGAGATTTGTGAGAGAAAAGGAGCCAAACCAGAAGCTTTTGGAAAGGATGGTAAATTGATAGATGATTATTTAAATGTGAGGGTATCAAAAACAAATTCTGCTCTTGTTCTCTCTAGCTTTTAAACAAATTTGCCTGAAGATGACCATAGCTATCTAAATTACATTTATTAAAAAAAAAATCCATAGGAGGGTGGTTGTCAAACATCACTGGTACTATGTTCTCTGAGTTTTTGTTTTTTCACCATGTGCCCCAGTCCTCATTTACCTCCCTTGAGTCCAGGCTGGTACATTTTCTTCCTAGTGAGCTAACTATATTTTTTGGTCCTATCTCACACATAAGGTTATTATGAAACTTAACTAGACTGCTAAAATTAATGTGGAAAACCTCAGATGAAGGGTGCTATAGGAAGATGAAGTATTATGACACAGATAAGTAACATTTACCTATATCTTGACACTTACATTCTTGTGTTGCTAGTTTTGTTTACTATGACAGACTTCCCACTCTGATCAACATTGTGGTCTAATCCAAAGTAAGCAGCTACTCTATGTAACAGCATCCTATGGTAAGATGTCATTGGGGGGAATTTTTTACGTAGAGACCTAGAAGTAGGAAAAAAAACCAATTTAGCAAGCCAAGGAGAACTATGATGACAATTTGTTTTCTTGTTAAATGTCAGGACTTACTCATTATTACCAATGAAATCTAAAATTTCTTGTTCCAATTTCAGCAGCATCATTCTGTCCCTGAAACAAAGTATGAAGACTCTTACAACACTGAAGTAATCACAAATGTCAACGTGTAATTAGCACTAAAGTGCTAATGCTAATTTTTTCCCCTAAAAACTATACATTCAGGACTACCACAAGCTTGATGCTAGAATATTTACATGTTTTTCTATAAAAGTAATGTTTTACAAGAATAAGAGATAATTTTCAGTTTATGCTTTTATTATGAACATTTTCACACATACACTAATGTACAGAATAGTGTAACGAACCTTGATGTACTCATCACCCAACTTTAGCAATTATCAACATGTGGCCATTCTTAAATATATAGTATTAGAGTTTGCTCTGTAAATATACAGATAATAAAAGCCTATCAGATTTTATTTCCTCATTTAATAAAGCTGAGAGGTAGCAAGAAAACAGACATCTTTAGTTAAGCTCATGACTTTGTTATCATGCTGAACTCCATAGAAACAGTACTCTAAAGAACATGCAATGCCAGTTAACAACAGAAATACTCCTATGGGAATCCAATGCTAGTACATTGATGGGACGATAGCAGAAGTATGAGTGACATTACTAACTTTAAATTCAGAAAAGGAGGTCTTCTCAACTCATTCTGTTAACTGCTATCATATTTTTAAGTCTTTGGGGAAAATTTCTCATAAAAATCAAAGTGACCTAAAGACCTCCAACATAGAAAATAAATAAGGACTCTAGGGAATACCTGCATGTGATCCTTTAGATCACTAGGGTCCTATTTAGTGAACTTAGGCTATAACAAATTAACAGTCCCACTTCCCAAAGGACCTCCTTGCTCACACACCAAGAACATGGCTCCAGAGTTTTTCCATACTCACTGGAAATTCCATATGCATGTGATAAAAAATACAACTAAGAACCTTAAAGCTAGAAGTAGCTTTATAGATCATTCAGTTCTGTCTTCTAAATTTTATATATCAAGAAAACAAGGCCAAGAGGTTAATGATTCCTAAAATAAATACCATACAGTAGATTTTCTAATTTTAATTCAAGAGTTGGTAGCCCCTAAAAGTCTACTCATCAGCTCTGATTTGATCCTCCCTCTATATTGCAAAAGAAGTCTAATAAAACTAAGTCATACCTTTCCCCCATTCATTCAACAAATATTTAATCACACATTTTTATATTAGTTTAAAAAAAAGTTAAGAGAAAAACATGACTACCTGGTGATTTCAAACCCAAAGCTTAAAACAGGATTACATTTTAACACAAATTCTAGCAACACTCAATTTTGCCCTCAAATGATTCTCCTTTAGCATTCCTTATCTCAACAAGTGGCATTACCTTCTCCCTAGTATATCATACCAGAACCATGAAAATTTTAGGCTTGTTACCATCCTTTTTCTAATCTTCCTATCCAGTTAATTACTACTACAAATTTTATCTGCCTTCTATTTATTTTTCCACTGCTGCAACTCAGTACCCAAGCAATCAGGACCTCTGGCTTGACTATGTAACAGCAGCACATTACCTTTTATCTTTCCCATTCCCTTCTAATTTTACATGGAGCATGCATGATAACTTTTTAAGAACACATATATGACCACACATCATTCCCTTGGTTAAATTTGTCATGGGTTTCCCTTAAAACTAAACATTTGTAACATGGCCTACAAGACAGGCGTGAGCAGGTCTTTATTCAGCTCCAGCCTCTTCTCCTGACCCTACCTCACAAAATTCCTATCAACCTATCTTATCTCTGTACTTGCTAAGCTCCTATCTTTCTAAGTTTCCTTAAACATGCTATTTCCTTTGCCTAAACACCCTCTTATATTCTTTCTTAGAACCCATTTCTTTCATACTTTTAAAAGTATTTAACACAATTAACATTACATACTTACTCAGATTATTTGTATATAAAGGGCTCAACAAATATGTTGTACATGGAATAAATTAATAAAATTATTTTACCTAGAAGTTCCTTTAATATTCTCTTTTTTTCCTTAAATTTTTGGAGAACCTTATTAAGTAACCTTATAAAGGAGAACCTCCCAAAAAAGATTTATTTACTTAACTGTAAAACCCTCTTTCATCTAAGTTTTTTGGGGTCAATTTATCTTGAGATACTATTTTTAGTAACTTTTATGATATATTTTCTCATAAATATTTACTGTCTTATTTAAAAAAGAGAGACTCTGAGGCAAGCAACTTATTTAGAGTTCACAAAACAATGCATTTAAAATGGTTTTCTGTGTTTGAACTAAACAGCAGGTATAAGATATTTCAAAGATGGGCAGTGGTTCATGCCTGTTATCCTAGCCCTTTGGGAGGCCAAGGCATGAGAATAGCTTGAGGTCAGGAGTTCAAGACCAGTCTGTGGAAGAGTGAGACACTGTCTCTACCAAAAATAATAATAAAAAAAAATTAGCTGGGTGTGGTGGTGCATGCCTGTAGTCCCAGCTACGTGGGAGGCTGAGACAGGAGGATTGCCTGAGCCCAGGATTTAGAGGTAGCAATGACCAATGATGACATCACGGCACTCCAGCTCAGGCAACAGCGTAAGGCTGTCACACACAAAAAAAGATATCTCAAATGTTCTTCAGTGAGTGTGATGCTATTGAAAAGAAATTTCTATTGTCTTCATGAAAGAAAATAAAATCTAACAATTGTTCTACCCATTAGTACAAATTCAGGCTTTTCCTCTCTTAACATGTAAATCTATAGATTACAGAGGTTTTATTTTATCATTATCTGGACCACTTACTATTAATATTTAAACTAAGCTCTTCTGCTTTTAGTAGAACTTTTAGATAAATAAAAGTGATAACTTTCCTAGGGTTAAGATTCACACCTCCTGCCTTTTATGCCCTGTAGCTTAGTCTAAGCTTCCAGATTTTCAAATCTGTAACTGAGGACATATTTTGGTAATGGTCATAAGTTAAAAGTTAATAATCCTTTATAGGGGCACTACATATGGGACTCAAACTAATGGGTCCACAAATTACTTTTCTTAATGCAATTTTAAATGTTTAGCATGTGAACCAAAACATCTAAAAGTAGGCACACTTATTGAAATTGCTATCGTATAACCTTTAAAATGAACCAATACATGCTATCATTAGAGAGCTAATAAAAACAAGGATTCTCAAGCATGTTGACCAATAAACTA
Organism: Cheirogaleus medius; assembly: GCA_008086735.1. Taxonomy (NCBI): domain Eukaryota; kingdom Metazoa; phylum Chordata; class Mammalia; order Primates; family Cheirogaleidae; genus Cheirogaleus; species Cheirogaleus medius. The sequence goes on from VBSM01003200.1 coordinate 12,345,502, forward strand.
CTACTTAAAGTTAAAAAGAAGGGGCAGGCCAGGCGCAGTGGTTCATGCCTGTAATCCTAGCACTCTGGGAGGTTAGGTGGGAGAATAGCTTGAGGTCAGGAGTTTGAGACCAACCTGAGCAAGAGCAAGATCCTGTCTCTACTAAAAATAGAAAAAAATTAGCCAGGTGTGGTGATACATGCCTGTAGTTCCAGCTACCCAGGAGGCTGAGGCAGGAGGATTGCTTGAGCTCAGGAATTTTGAGGTGGCTATGAGCTAGGCTGATGCTACAACACTCTAGCTCAGGCAACAGAGTGAGACTGTGTCAAAAAAATAAAATAAAATACAATAAAATAACATAAAATAAAAATAAAAGTAAAAAGAAGGGGCAATAATCTTTTAGTTACTAGTGTTCTAGTGATTATATCAGAAGTAACTTTAGAGAAAGAGTGTATAGCTGGTATGCCAGCAGCAAATAAAAAAAGCAGAAGACCATAATGCTTTCTATCTGATCACTTTCTACCCAATGTTTTATATGCCCTTGGTCAAGCCTCTGCAACAGATAATAAATAAAATCACTTAAACATTACTTCCAATAAAAGTGATTTTTAGAAGATATTTCAAATAGGACAATTACATGATATTTCCTAGAACAAAACAAATTACTTTAAAAATAATCCATTCTCAACATTAATCTTTGGGGTTGCTCCCCTCCATTAGTTACCTAATATATGTATTATCTTTATTTCTTTTCTGTATATAAAATTTATACAATATGGCTAAAAAAATCAATATAAAAATAGGTATAAAATTATGTCAGCGAATGAAATCTCCATCAAGGATATCTTTAGGTTCCTAGGTTCTAATTCAGTAATGACTGTTGTTAATTATGTAGGCTCTGAAAATATTTCTTGCAAACAAAAGTTTAGGTTACTAGTTATTTAACATCTGAAATTAAGTTTGTTTATTGGACTAAGAACAAGATAAAGATTTAATGATCTGAAAAAAAAATTTGAAATGAAAATGATCCAGAAAGGAAAGATTGAATAAATTTTAGTAAAAATGAATCTACTTAACGTCTAGTGGAATTCTCTAGGCAACATTCAATCCTGAAAGCTTTAGTGGGAATTTGTCATACCTCTTACTAATTGTGTGCCATATATATCTGGCAATTACCTGTGTGCTTCACTGAGAGAATACTGAGCCATTTATTAAGCAATCCTTATTTCTCATAAAGTTTAACATTAACGTGAACTTCCCAGACCCACAGTGACATTAGTAATAATACATTAGCCATTATACGAATTATTCACCTGCATATTTACTCAAATAAAGATGCATATACACAGAGAAGTAATAAAGTGCTAATACATGCTACAGTATGGATGAATCTTGAAAACATTATGCTAAGTGAATAAAAGCCAGTCAGAAAAGACTATATACTATATAATTTCAATCATATGAGATGTCTAGAACAGAGAAATCTACAGAAACGGAAAACAGATTAGGTCTGGGGATAATCTATTATTATTATTATTACTACTACTATTATTATTATTAGCATAGGGATAGCTAAAAGGTATGGTGTTTCTTTTTGGGGAGATGAAAAAAACTCTAAAACTGACTGTAGTGGTAGTTGTACATATGTGAGAATATACTAAAAACCATTAAATTATACATTAAATGCCCATGCAGATAGCTTAAAAACTTTTGCATTTGTAAAAGAAAATGTAACTGTACTACTGTGCATCACTTTCTACTGAAAAATAATTTAGAATGCATATACATGGATTTCTATTTGATAAAATGACTTCTTTTCCTTTGGGTTGATACCCAGTAGCGGGTTTGCTAGGTCGAATGTTAAGTCTATATTTATTTCTTTGAGGAATCTCCATACTGTTTCCCATGCAGGTTGTACTAATTTACAGCCCCACCAACAGTTTATAAGTGTTCCTTTCTCTCTGCATGTCAGTATCTATTGTTTTTTGACTTGTTAATAATGGCCATCCTGATAGGGGTAAGGTGGTATCTCATTGTGTTTTAATTTGCATTTCCTGGATGATTAGTGAACTCAAATGTTTATTGTAGCACTATTCACAACTGCAAAGATGTAAAATCAACCTAGGTGCCCATCAATTAATGAGTGGATTAAGAAAATGTGGTATATATATACACTACATATATATATACACACACACACACACACCATGGAGTACTACTCAGCCATAAAAAGGAATGAAATAATGTCTTTTGCAGCAACTTGGATGGAAGTGGAGCCTGTTCTCTTAAGTGAAGTATCTTAGGAATGGAAAAACAAATACCACATGTAAATAATTGGGAGCTAACTGATGGGTACACATGGACACAAAGAGATATAAAAGTCACTGGAAATCAAGGAAAGAGGGTGGGGTGGGGGTAAAAACTTACTTATCAGGTACAATGAACACTATTCAGGTGACAGGCACACTGAAAACCCCAACTTAAGCATTATATTAATAAAAGGTATCCATGTAAAACATTTGTACTCCCTTAATATTTTGAAATTAAAAAAACAAAAAGATAAAGCCTTGTTATGATTACAGTCTTTAAAAGTAAAATCTAATTAATCATTTCTCAAGCTGGAAATGAGAAAGAATAATTACTTTTTTAAATATACATATCATACTGGAAATCATGCATCAAAGTGACCATTTCTTTAAAAATAAGCAAATACAGGAAAACCAGATCCTCTGAAAAATAAAAAAAAGGGATTCCTAATCTTTGTCCCTTGCTGATGTCTTTCCTATAGACTCAGAAAGAAGAAAAACTCTGCCTTTCTAGGTTTCTATTTTGTTTTACTCACACTAGCTATGTATTTCCTGCCTTTCCTCTTATTCCTCAATCTGCTGAGTTCTGATATCCACCATTCAACCCCAAATGAAATGACTTCTTCAAATAGCCAACAACTTCCTAATTTCCAAATCTAATTGTTTTGGTACTTCTGTTTTCATCTCCCTTTGTTATTTTATTTTCCATGAAGCACTTACCCTTTGGTTGACTTCTAGGACAAGTGTTCTCATGATTCTTCTGCTATCTTTAGGACTCAAGTCTTTCCCTTCTCATCTACCTTACAAATTTGTCTCTCCACAGTTTTGTCCTTGTCATTTATTTCATTTCTGGGCAATCCCTTCCATAGCAAGCTTCATCTCTACTGATGAATGTGTAACTCCAGCCTGGTTTATTCACTTGAAAACTAGAGCCTTTTAACTGACCACAGACCCCATCTCCTGGCTCCCTGTTGGGTATACTCCATTCCATTCATGATTGCCCCTTACTTACTTTCTCAGTTATGGGGACTAGCTGCCTGTCCAGCTAGAAACGTAATGGCCATTCTATTCTACCCTACTGTACTCATTACCTTTCCATATATAAATGATCATCAAGTCCTATTGTGGTATTTCCTAAATATCCTTCAAATGTGTCCTTTCCCCTCTATTGTTTTCTATGGTCTCCTAACCACTCTTTTAGCTTACAGTCTCCTCTGCCAAAATAATCTTTCTAAAATGCCAAAGTAATCTTTCTACAACACAAATCTGACTTATGGTAATTACTCCTCAACTTAGTATGCCATTCTCAGTATTTCTCAACTGGTACACCATTGGCATTTCAAGTAAGACAAGTTTTCATTGTTCATTGCTGCCTTACTTTTTTTTTGTTTTAAGCATCCCTAGCTTCACAGTAGCCCTCTACACTCATTGGGACAATCGAAAGGTCCCCGCACATTTCCTCACTGCCTCAGGGTGTCCTCAAGACAAATGGATATGATCTATGCTTCATACCTCACCAATACCTTCCCTATCACTTTCCAGAATCACTTGCCACATGTCTCCTTGCAAGAGCCAGAGGATACAATCTTGTCTTCTCTTGGATACAGCACTTCCCGTCTCACACTCCTCTGTCTTAGCAATGCTCTTGTCTCTACATGGAATGCCCTTCCCATGTCTCTCTGTTTGGACAGCTCCCATTTAAAGTACTCTGAATTCAAGTCTCAGTTCAGGCACTACTTTTACAGTGAAGCCTTCCCAAATCCTTCCAAACAGAGGTTGGGGTCCCCCTATTTGGCTTTTGGATAAACCTCTTTTACAACATTTGTTCTAATTTTAATTACTTATCATGTCTTTTTCTAGCACAGAGACGGTGAATATTTCATTCAGTATCAGAGATTATGTCATGTTCATCTTTATATCTACAATGCTTGGCACATGCTTAGACACTCAACAAATGCCTGTTCAATGAACTAATGAATTCATCTGTCTGCTGGGACTACTGAGGAATAAACTTGAAGTGGAAAAAAAAAAGGTCATGCAGAGTTGCCTATCTTCCCTCTCACTCCGTAACCGTAATCCTTTAATTCCTATTACAAGGAGACCACTTTTCATTTTGGTGGTTCTCCCTTTGGGGTTTACATTATGTGCAACACAGAAGATCAAGATGGTATTGAATACAATAAGTCCTGAATGAAAATGAAGGTTATCCTGAAGCAAGACTGGACATGAAACAAGCCTCAGTGAGACTGAAGAGAATTATTCATGTTATCTTCCATAGGCACATACGTAATGACATTATTTTCTTTTTATTTCAATGTATGTCAAATAACCACCACTCTAGAAAGCTAGTATCTAGAAAGGGGGTTCTTAACTTAACCTGGTGTATTTTACTCTATGAAAGTATTGCTCAGATATTTTGTGGATAGTCGTTTTGCAGGGAGAATGCCTCGAAGTGGTTGATCGCCTGCCAAAAAGTCATCAAACTAAACTACTCATTTAGTACGTAGGCAAAACAAAGGATTCCACAATTAAACTACTGACTCAAATAAGCACCTTAACAATTTCTGCATTTAAGGTTTATATTATAAACTCAGCAAAAAGGAACAAAAATTCTGCATTTAACTAAGTTCAAAACCTCACTCTGAATATACTAACTTCTGATTTGGTTGAGTGCATTATGGTGAAATATTTATTTTTCTTTCTTTTCATGGTTAATGGTATCTCTCTCTCTCTTAATTAAAAGCCTAAATATCATGGTGATTCTCTACTTCCCAAAATTCCTACACAGAGTATGAATTATTTTTACATCATAGTGACATGCATAATGCAAAAAGATATTTATACGTGTGCATATAGTAGACCAATATCTTAGCCCTAAGAAACTAAAATGTTTCTGGTGTACTTCAAATCTTTGCAATCTTATTCTAATACTCTAACTCAATAATGAAAACATATATAGCAAAATTATGGTACTCTAGAAGCAATGTAAACCTTATAAATTTAATTTTTACCTGGGATTGTTTTTTAATGTATTTACTAAAAATTCATGTAGATCTATGCCAGTTGAATCAGTGTATTCTTGACTGGAATCTAAAAAACAACAACACAAAAACCCAGTATAAAGTTGTTTGAAAACAAATCCCTTTCCCTTTTACACATGATGTATATCTTAAATAAAACGAGATGTACCACATTGAAAAAAACTGACAAAGTAGGAAAAGGCAATTTATGATGAATCCGGATAACCATAATTTTTCTACTTTCCTATAATGTGCATGAGTTTATATAACTGCATGTCCACGTACATTCTTTAAAAAAAATTAATCTCTCACATGTGTTAGTTTAATTTACTCTAAATTCTTTAAAGATCCTTTTATATACTTACCACATCCTCATGGTCAAAAATGCCTCCTTAGGTGAAACATTCAAATGATTTAGATAATTAACTATATTTGTAGTAATTTAGGACAGCTTAGTTCATTTATGAATATAGGTAGAGGCGATTTGGACATAGACAGGAATTTTAGCTCTGAAAAAATAATTTACTTAGATTTTTATCAGGTCTATTACTAAAGACTTGCTTTCAAAATATTTTTCAAATATTCATGTTTATTTCTTCCCCTTAAATGTAATATCCTTAGCTGTTTATAACACTGAACAACATAACTAGGTTTATAAACTTAAAAAGCATCTGTATTGACCTGTATGTAACACTAGATGATGGTGAAGACCCTCCAAACTTACTGTGAAAAATAAACATTCTAGGTTTCCAAGAATATTCTTATTGGATACTGAATATTATGGTATCAGCTCTTTGTATCATAAAGAATTAAAGGGTACTATTTTTCCTCATTTATATAGTGGTGAGTAAAAAAGGAAAAAATTTTTAAAAAAGTAATCTTTTCAGTGGAATCAATATACAAATTATAATGATTCCAATATTTTAATATGAGAGACAGACCAGTAAAAGATTAAGATGTTTATCTAAGCCAGGCACAGTGGTACATGCCTATAGTTCTAGCTAATGGGGAGGCTGAGGCAGAAGGATCTCTTGAGCCCAGGAATTCAAATCCAGCCTGGGCAACACAGTGAGAGCCTGTCTTTAAAAAATTAAAAACAAAACAGAACTAAAAAAATCCCCAAAACAAGACATTTATCTTCCTCAGTGACTCTGGTATATGTTGCAATTTTTAGTTGAAGCATCTTACTGATGTACAGAACTGTTGTACCATTTTATCCAGATGAATAAATACTATATCGTCCCTCCATTCTGTTCTGTGTCATTTTTAATACAGATACACTATACATAATTATTTGAGGAGTAAAGAATGCAATTACTGATAGTGAAAGCAAAATTTTGTTTAGAAACACAAAAATAAATTGCAAACCTCTTGATAACATTTTTCTGGGCAACTTATCACTGGCTTTTTCTTTTTCTGCTTCATCTTTTGAGGGCTTCTCCTCTTTTTCAAATGATTGTGTTAATGGGATCTGAATTTTCTCCTGTTGGAAGGCAAAGTAAGTTATTCAATGAAAACATAAAGCAACTCATTTAATACCACACATTTACATTTTTTTTTTTTTTTTAGAGATGGGGTCTCGCTCTTGGTCAGGCTGGTTTCGAACTCCTGACCTTGAGCTATCCACCCGCCTCGGCCTCCCAGAGTGCTAGGATTACAGGCGTGAGCCACCGCGCCCGGCCCTACATTTTTTGAGTATTATAAAATTGTACAGAGGAAAAAAAAAGGAAAACGATGTTTATTTTATCCAATTAGATTCTCCAAACTAGAAAACTACATAAAATATTTTACCACTTTTATCAAAGTCTTGAATTAAAATGTAAAATTAATGTTTTTTATAATAGTTTAAGTGCTACTACTTGTAAAACTCCTGGAGGGTCAGAACTGAGGCCTTCTTAACCTATTTTTGTAATGGAGATGTCAAGTAAAACCAGGATAATTACCATCTATCATGACACTAGGAACATATGAGTATCAAGTCAATGATTAATAAAAATTAGGTTTTTGAGTATCCATTATAATTGCATATTCCTTAATTCTCTTGCCACATAAAAATGTTAAGTACAAACATTTCTAAAACCAACTGTACATGACCTATTTGAGATTTATATGACTGTTTCTTTTTCAGTCACCACAAAGTTGTTTTAGAGAGATTTCAAACAAGACTGTATATTTTACAGATACGTAATGTTTAACCGTAAAGTAACGATATTCTATAAGACTGAAATGGAAAACAAATTCCACATTTTATTTGAAAAACAATGTCATTATATGCAATTTCAGAACCCAAGGGAATTACTGGAAATTAATTCATATAGTCTGAATAGGTAAAAATTATGTAGCTCTGCCTACTCAGGCAAAGTTATAAGAAAGCTATAATAAATTCCAGTTCATTTTTATTAAAGATAAAGGTATAGCCTATTTTTAGACTAAGTTATACTATTTTTTTTTAGTGATAAAAGCCATCAATCAGATAATTACTTAGCTTTTCTGGGTGGTAGTGGTGGCGGTAGGGGCATTAAGTCAGTATCAATGGGACACAAATTTTAGTATTCTCAAATTTGCAGCCAGCAGGATTTCTATGAAGCTTCTTTTCTTCCCCACATGAACTTTTCAAAATAATCTTCAGCAAAATTTTGATCAAATAATTTTTTACTCCAATAAGACTGCCTGCTATTTCTATCTCTTTTCAATTTTCCCAATTCACCTCAGTTCAAATTTGTGCTCAGAACATAGGGCAAATACAATGCACTGGAAATTTTCACCAGGATGATGAACGTTTGCTTTATGTTGTCTTGCTTACCAAAGACATCGGGAACTTCATTACACTCATCAACCAGTATAAGTCATTTCTCTAAATGTAATTTATTTTCCAACTCATTTTCCTTATTCTTTTCATAATTGTAAAACAGATATGTAGAAACAAATCCCAGAACTATTTTTCAGAAGTTCAGAATATTTAACAAGTTTTCCTGACTTGTAGCTTCTATTCCGGCTAATCAATGGTAACCCAATGGAATCCAGGTTGGGAGAAAAGATTTCACGCTACTTAGATCTTCACTAATGAGCACTTCCAATGACTAGCAAATCTCATTTCTAAGTTCTCCTCCTAAAGCCATATATTTTAATTACAAATATTTAACTGTAATTTAAAAATCTAGTAGGCTTAATATACTGAGGCTTTATCCTCAGTTGGCTCTGTTTTCAGCAGTCAATCAACAAGAAATATTTTAAACATTGAAGTTCTTACACACAAACTCTTCCTACTATAAATAACTGGAATAATATCTATCTCTCCATAGGAAGCTGCAATTCCCTTTACTCTTCACTTTGTCATTGACATCAATTATTGAGGCCACTTCCCTCTCATAAGCTCTTAGACACAAGTGACATCTCTCTTTTAATTGCCTCTCAACCTTTTGAATAATGAGTTTTATTCCAGATTAATTTTTCAAAATCACATTCTGAATCAAGCAAATTAGTTGGAAAGTGTCTCTACCATCAAGGATTAGATACTAGCACATTTCATGAGAAATAATTTATTTTCCAATTCCCACTCAGGTCCAATTTAGTTAATGCAAGGCTTGGAAAAAGACTTTCTACTAAAAGAAGTATCTTCTATTCACAGGGTTTTACTCATAGCTTATTATCTAAAAAGAAAAAATTATTGTATCCAAGATAAACTAAGAAATAATATATTAAGTGGAATAACAATTCTGATGTAGCTCCCTTATTTCATTATCCATAACTTATCTTTTTGAACTGTAAACACAAAGAAATTATCTATGATCAATAATGTATATATTAATATATAACATATTCTTGATGTTATTCTTTCACTGATATAAACTTCCACTAGCCAAATTTATGTAGTACCATAAGAATTTTACCTCAACATTTTTCAAATAAGGTGAAATGCACTGAAAAAAACAAAGATTATGTTATGGTTTTTCTCAAAAAGTATTCACTTTTTCTGCATTAATAGACTTATAAATGCCTGACCCTTTTTCTCATTTCCTCAATCTCCATTGACTATTATGCCATGAGGCTAAGATGATGTAACATTTTGGTCAACAGGACAAAGAAATGAATTTTCAAAAAACACTGCACTGCCTACTGCTCCGCTCTGAACAGGTATACTATTAACTTTGACTTGAACAAAAGACCTTTTTAAAACTGCTATTTCAAAAAACAGTTTTACCAATTTTTTCCACAGGGTATCATAACTCTTCAGCCTTATCAACAACCACATAAAAGCCAAAGGTTAATATTTGAAAATGTTCTCCAAGTAACAGCACATAGTATTAAAAGATTTTAACTATATTTCTGCTTTCGCTCGTCTATTTTATTACTAAAATGTATCTATTTTATTGAATACATATAGCTCTTATGTAGCTACATTAAAAAATTACAAATGAATTTTGATCATTATGTTTTTGACACAAAAAATATCAAAGGAAACAGATTTTTAAGTACTTTTCATTGACAACAAATAATCTATTTGAAAGCCTTCTTTTCCCTGCATTTTGGAAACAAAAAGTATAGAGTGCTTTTTAAAAACAGGATGTACTCTAAATATGTGACAACTATCCTTAGATTTTATGATAGGCTTTTGAGGGCATCATCTAAATCAAGAAGTATAACAGTTTTTGCCTGAATCATCAAATGTATACTTGGTATTTATTTTCAAGAAAAAAAAGTACATGTCATGACTTTTTCTAAAATCAGGCATAGCTTCTTAAAATAACCATAAAGTTGTCTCAATTCCTTGGAAACTGATTGTTTGGGTATGAGGGCATTTTAAATTGCTCAGACTCTTATTAAATAGAACAAGTCACTAAAAGCCAAAGTTATCATACTGGTAAACACTGGTAAAGGGCTTAAAAATAATTATGCATAAATGTACAAATATAACATGAGACAAAGATCAATCCATAGCTAAGATTAAAAGAAAGTAAAGCTACAGCATTATAAAGACTATAAGAGGCAAACTACATTATTTGCTCCAACCTCACTGTTCTAAGAAGAGAAATTAGAAATATTAGACAACTATTAAGGAGCCAAGCTAACAAGAAAACTGGATTCACCATGCATTCAGGTTAAGTATAATAACCTATCAAGCATCTTAGAGAGTTTCTTTATACACAAGCACTAAGTATTTCACAAATTTCTAAAAATCAAAACTAAAAGGACAAATTTCATCCAATTCTATTCAATGGAAGTACTACTTTAATATTTTGTAACTTTTCAATAATAATTGTCTTAAAGCCACATTCTCAGTTAATTATATGATCCCTAAGTTTTTCCAGAAGAGAAATCATTGCTGTAAATCTCAGATTGAAACAAAGAGTTTTCCCAACTTTTTATCTGTATCTTTGGGTGGCAAGTATTAACAAATCAGTTTCACTTAGTAAAAATAAAACACACAACCATAACACACACAACTTTTATTTGACCATATACAAAAATATTCTCCAGTTCCACCATGTCTTCAAATAATGATTTTTATTTTTTATTTTTATTTTTTTTTACCTGGTTCTCCTGTGATATCTCTGCAGCAGGGGGTGGTGGAGATTCTTCACACACTGCAAGGCTCCGAACTAGCTTTAACTTTGAGCTCGACTAAAGAGAAGTATTTAAAATTAACACTGTATTTCACAAATCTAGGGCATATCCAAAAGCCCCCTAGAAAGAGATTTTTAAGTTTCTTTAAAAATAGTTTTTGCCACGTATAAAAGTAGATGAAATGTGCAAGTTAAATATATCATTAAACACCACTAAAACCCTTTGTTAAGAGGGGAAACAAACAATTGCAGTTTTGAAAATTATAGCAACAGCAAGAATGGGAATAATTCCAACTTCAAAACCCAAAGAATGGTGAGAAAGCAATTTTCTCTACAAAGAGCCATCAAAGATAAAAAAGCAATGCACAAAAGCGACTAGGCAAGACAAAAACCCCAAAGAAAACAAAATAAGCTTTCTGCCCCAAACAAAATATGAAAAAACTAAACTGGATGTAGTGCTATATGAAAATAAGGATTCGTCAAGCATGAAGGAAGGCCCTTGGCATGCCAGCACACCAAAATATTTACTATACCTTAGACCTTTTTCCTGTCTGTCCAAATGACTGCAATGGCCGCTGAACATATAACAAGAAAGATTTGTATTAAATTTCATACTGAAACAGAAAATTTGCTTCTTAATTCATAATCCTAAACCACAGAAAAACTGAGTACAAAGAATGGAAAATGAGGAAATCAGAGTTGGTTTCAGTAAAAGAGTATTGATTCCTCCTCCCAGAAGCACACTTGCAGAAGATTCTCTAAAATCCTTCTGTGGGTTGGCATTCTAAATCAGCAAATGGCCACAATTTCTGGATTAACTGAGCTCAATGGAACTCATAAGGTGACTTCCTCGCAAAATAAAATACACCTCTTCAGTATTTTATAGCATATTACACCTCAGCCAAGGTTAGGGGAAACACATACACACACAAACCCTTAATAATTTAAAGTAGCTGAACTCAGAAAAGTTCCAAACTTAATAAGGAAAATGTTTCAAAGGCACAGCAAGTCAGAGTCCAACCACCTATCTAGATACTAAGCCTTTTCAACACTGTATGAAGTACATCTATTTACTAGTGAAAGAACCCTATTCGCCAGGTCTGGGGAGAAGCAATAAGGCAGAAATGAAGGAGGGCAGACTTCCAACATGAATCTTCAGCATGACTAACAGATCATCAGTCACATGACTGGGGAACCTGTGAGGCACGAGGCAATCAGCTCTGGTTTGTGATATCAGGCTTTGGTTAGAGAAACCAGCTGAAGCACCTGTGAATCAGGGCCAGATAGGTTTTAAATACTCTTTCCTCCCACTTTTTTCCAATGTTCTTCTCCAACCCAACCCCAAATACTACAGGGTCCAAGTATCTGTCATTTTTACTCATTAACACAAGGAAGCTAGTCTGGTACCAAACCTAAAACAGATACAAAGTCCTTAATGCCAAGACTAGTATATTTCACATTAAAAAAAAAAAGGCCATTTCATTCTAACATGCAAAAAAGTTTTCCTTATAGAACCGACAGAAAAGAGTACACAGTACCAGTATGTTCTGCCCCCATTTTGAATCCAACATTCTTCAAAGATAAAAGACATTGTATTCTTGGGATTTTAACCCTGGATTACACAAACTGTACAAATCAACAACAACAAAAAGAAAATAGAAAAAAATGAAGAAAAATGATTTTCCATTTCTTATAAAGAAACTGGTATGTGCGCGTGCACATGAGTAAACAACAGTGCTGCCTAAGAGGGCTTCGGTATGTTGTACTGTCTTGTGTTTCTACCGGTACTTTCTCTCTTCTTTAATTTGCTCAATAGGATTTCTAATTATCTGTAACTCACATCTAAAAACAGAAGTAAAACAAGTTATGCTACCATCAGGTAATGGCTTACAGGAAAAAAAAGTGGGAGAAAAGCAATGGAGAAATACTAGCAAATACAAATAACTAAATGAGTTCTGAGGAATCTGAAGGGAAAAGAATTTTATTTACTCCCATCCCCTGCTTTGATCCCTTGAAATTCTAAGTAATAACAGTATAAAACCTTCTATTAAAATTCTTTAAAATAAAAGTGATGATTAACTGGCAAAGTAAATGCTGTATTCATATGTAGAAGAGTTGAACTGGCTTTGCTTCTTAGTAGGTGACCAGGTCAAATTATTTCAGTTTACTTTTATCTGTATAAAGTTTATAATATTTGTACTAATTCACACAGTTGGTGAAAAGACTCAGTGAAAAGGTAGATAAAAAAGAAACTTTGTAAATCCTAAAGCACTACATAAATGCAATAGATTATTAAAGGTTAGGAACTAAGCATGTCCGAAAACCAATGCCCTAACTGCTGCTTACTAGCCATAAGATTAAATTACTTAATATATCAGATGTTAATTTTTTAATCTATAAAATGGTAATGCCGTATATTGTCCCTATAGTAAGAGTTTAGAATATTTATAGACTTATATATGCATTAACTATCTCAGTTTTTTTTATTTTAGCATATTATGGGAGTACAAACGTTAAGGTTATGTATATTGCCCTTGCCCTTCCTCCCCCCTTACTATCTCAGTTTTAATTTACAAGGAGCTTTTGATAAAGATGAAGAAAGACACAGAGAGGTAAAATTATCTTAATTTGACTTCATTTAACTAATATGTTCTGGGTTCCTGCTACACATGTGACACTGTGCCACGCAATGGGGCTATGAAGATGAATAAGACACAGTTCCTGTTCTTAAGGACCTCACAGTCCAAGATCACAGTTATTACATGGCCAAGCAGAACTCAAGATCTTCAGAATCCTAGTCTAGTACATTTTACATTACACCCATAAAAAACCTTTCTGTGCCAGGCATGATACCTCACAACTGTAATCCCAGTGACTTGGGATGCTGAAGCAGGAAGATCACTTGAGCCCAGGAGTTCTAGGATGCACTGAGCTATGATCACAACACTGCACCCCAGCCTGGGTGACAAAATGAGACTCACTCTCTAAAAAAACCAAAACAAAAAAAACCTTTTTATTTTGGATTAAATACTACTTGTGGTAGACAGAATCCTAAAGACGGCTCCCAAAGTTCCCATCCTCTGGTTATTTAATCAGACACTAATCTAGGTACTGCCTAAGCCCCAAATCAGTTGATCTTAACATAAAGACTTAAGATTGAGGTGAGTCTTACACAATCAAGTGAGCTCTATAAAAGCTGAGAGTTTTCTCTGGTTGGAAGCAAAAGGGCAAGTCAGAGAGATTCAAAGTGTGAGAAGAACTTGATACATCATAGCTGGCCTTACGGATGGAGGGGTCATGTATAATAGCCTCTAGGAGCAGAGTGGCCTTGGCTGACAGCCAGTGAGGAAACATGGACCTCAGACCTACAGCTGCAAGGAACTGAGGTCTGCCAAAAACTAGAACAAGCCTTGAAGCAAATTCTTTCCCAGAGTCTTTGGAAAGGGGCCCAGCCTGGCTGACACCTTTGATTTTGGCCCTATAAAACCTAAAGCAGAGAACTCAGTTGTACCCACTGTGAGCTGATAAATGGGTGTTTTAAGTCTCTAAGTTTGTGGTAATTTTTATGCTGTAATAGAAAACTAATACACTACTACATAAGTAAACTATAAATTGCCAAAGTGGCATCATTATTATTTCCTTTATTTCATATTTTTGTTATCTATATGGCAGCCATATTTGGCTTTAAGTGGAATTCTATTTGATGTAATTATTTTAAAAATGGGTTTTATTATTTATAGCACACTTTTCACCCTAAGCAGAATTTCATTGTCACAGTAAAAGTTTAGTAGCTTGTTTAACAGACCTTTACTAGTCCAGAGAGATGTTAATTAAATTAGAATTTAGAAGGCTTAGGAACAAAGTTCTCAATTTATATTGTTTTATACTGATATACAGGACAGGAACTAGGTCAAAAAATTGGTGCAGAATATAAAACATCCTTAATAGAATTTCAGTTTGAAATTAATATTAATACATTGTCAGAGCTACCAGCTACACGATTTTGGGGAAAAACTGAGAAAGAATCGAACAATCTTGGGCCGGGCGCGGTGGCTCACGCCTGTAATCCTAGCACTCTGGGAGGCCGAGGCAGGTGGATAGCTCAAGGTCAGGAGTTCGAAACCAGCCTGACCAAGAGCGAGACCCCGTCTCTAAAAAAAAAAAAAAAAAAAAAAAAGAATCGAACAATCTTTAAGAGTTATATATGTGTTAGCATAAAAATAACCAATCAACTATCACTCAAGAGGAAATCTGACTTATTTCAAAAAAAGGGATTATTTTTATTTGTAATTAATAATTATTATGAAGAAAATAAACTGTAATGACTGAAATCTTTCAACTAAGTTCTCAGTACTTTTCTAGGTAACAGTAAGGATTGATGGTAATTACGTGGAAGAAGATAATGAATTAACATGTTCAACATCTAGCTTAAGGGCAGAGCAGTAAAAATAACAGATGCCAAGCTGCTAATTTCTAATGAAATAACAGAAAATAGTATTTTCTGAGTTAGGAGAACTGACTTTTAAAAAAATCAAACCAACAAACTAAACACAAATCACTAAATTTGTTTTTATCATTTAACCCTCTAGGCCATAAAGCACAGACTTAAACATCCAAAGGCCTGCCTCTCAGGCCCTAAAGAAAAGTCCCTAGAGAAAGTCAGACTACCTGCTTTAGAGTTATTCCCTATATTAAATGAAGATAAAGGATATCCCCATCCTACTGGCGATGTATACATGAAAATCATCCAAGGAAGTAAAAATAGTATGTAAAAGCATTTCTGTTATCTATAAGATGTGACAAACATCTTTTTACATGTCATAGTAAACTACCACAAAAAGCAAACATGCTTACAAGTGCCATCATATGTGCATATAATTGAAGTTCAATAGAATACCAAATCCTAGAAATAATTTTATATTATTTTTAAATTTTTCTTTTTTGAAACAGGTTCTAAAGGTAAAGAAATAATTTTAAAGAGTAAAGTGTACTATGGGAAGTGAAACTTAAATTTTAAAAAGTTGCACTCATTAAATATTAATAAAAGTACAGCATACAGATAGAGAATAGACAGAAACAAAAACTACTGTATGAAATTATGGGAGCTTATGTCAAGAAATAAGTTTTACTTTTTATTTTACTAAAGAAAAAAATCTATTTTGCATGACGATAAACAGACAAATTTGAGAAGTCATATACCGTAGTTGTGCTATTAATAGTTACAATTATGATGATTGTAATAATACTATCAATAGAACCTACCATTTATTAGGTATTATGTACTATGTACATTACCTACACTCTTTTTATCTTTGACAAATAGGAAAACAGTCAAGATTATGACTTGAATGATTTTATATACAGAGGCTTTTACTCAATTCTTCATTATTTTTTTGAGACAGAGTCTTGCTCTGTTACCTTAGTTAGGGTGCAAGTGGCGTCATCCTAGCTCACTGCCATCTCCAACTTCAAGCAATTCTCCTGCCTCAGCCTCCTGAGTAGCTGGGACTACAGGTATGCACCACCATGCCCAGCTAATTTTTTCTATTTTTAGTGGAGATGGGGTTTTGCTCTTGCTTAGGCTGGTCTCAAACTCCTGACCTCAACTGATGCTCCCGCCTTGGATTTCCAGAGTGCTAGGATTACAGACATGAGCCACCGTGCCAGTCTACTCAATCTTTTAAAAAGAAACTTCTTGGCCGGGTGCGGTGGCTCAATTAGCCGGGCATGGTGGCGCATGCCTGTAGTCCCAGCTACTCGGGAGGCTGAGGCAGGAGGATCTCTTGAGCCCAGGAGTCTGAGGTTGCTGTGACCTAGGCTGACGCCATGGCACTCTAGCCTGGGCAATAGAGTGAGACTCTGTCTCTAAATAAATACATAAATAAATAAATAAAAATAAATATATTAAAAAATAAATAGAAACTTCTTTGCATATTTCATCAATTAAGGAATTTGTTGCCCACTGCCTTCATTGTTGAATTAGTGTGGCTTTGTGCCTTGAGCTTTCCTGACAGCCTTATTAGATTGCCATTGTTTTCTTGTCCCTTACTTTGTCCCCATGCCCTATTAAAGAAATGCGTTGGAACTAAATTCAGGGATATAAGATGTAAGATTCTCAACTTGATCATCAAAGAGCTTACTACAGAAACAGAATATACTAAATACATATTATACTTTAACTGACTGTGTGTATGGAAAATTCACTCATATATATTAGAAGTTATTCATACACTCTGACACATAAGACCTAGTTGTTAGCAAAAATCAGCTCTCTTATTTCCTCCACAACAAGGGTTACCAACACAATCTGGATTGGCCATCCTACTGTTAATAGTTAAAGGCATTTGTTCCAAAATATGTTTACAATTGTACCTATATATACATGCATACAGATGAACACCCCTGGACAAAGCATTTGTCAAGTACAAAGATATAATTGTAAAAGAATGGAAAAGTTGAATTTGAACCTTTAATAAGTAAACAAAGCAAAGGACTCTTAATTTCACATTTCAAATAAATGACTAGAAAAATCAACACAAATAATTTACCCTGAATTTAATCTGAAAAATTTACCTGTGGAAAAAATCAAACAATGGAAGCTACATAAGTGAATTACACACATGAAATCAAAGCAAACACAACCCTCTCAAACCCATTTTAAAGATAAGAGAGACTAGTAGTCTAACAAAATACATTTTTCTGGATTTAGAAACCTACACCCACCACCCCAACTTTCCAAATATTCCATAATCATATAAAGTCCCAAATATACCTCTAGATTCTCAATAGGAACAGTGTGTGGCAGTAGAAAAATTACTAATGCACATAGATTTCTTGAATCGGCTCTTAAGTATTAGTATTAGGAAAATTCTTAAGAAATCCTAAAACTTCTATAAGATTACAGTTCAAAACAAAATCTTGAATAAAAAAAACAGCTAACCTTTTTTAAAAGTAAAAAGAGTGTCACACAAGCAGTACTATTTATAAAAGAAAAAGAAATGGCAAAGGAACTCTTTGAGAAAATCTCTACGTGGAACCACCTCAGGTGGTGTCTAATGTCTGCTAGCCTCCCTCACTGGGTTTGATGAAATTATTTTTTTATGTAAATACTATCCTTAACAGATAGTAGAAAATCATAAGGTTTCTTTACAGTATGAAAGAGGCTATGACATCTCTTAATTTAAAAATGACTTTTTTTACTCATTAAATTATATATATTAAATATGCATTCCTGTGAACACATTTGGGGCAAAAAAATATGTAGTTTTTTTATATAAATGGATGAAATGTATGCTTCCTTTGGAAGGTAAACATTTCCCTTTTCCTAATTCACTTTAAATATCACTATGCTGCAATACAACAGACATAAAATATTAATGGTAGCTGATTTTCAGAATGAGAGATGAAAGCAGAGAGTATCTTCTTACTCTATTAAATAAAATAACAGTTGGTTTACTCAAAATTCTCAACACTGTTTGTTACATACATCAAATTTAGGAGTAAAAATAATAGTTGCTATTTAAGATGACAACCTTTAGACAGTATCTTAAAGGTACCAAAGGAAGATGAAATGTCTAGTAGTATGCTACAATAGGCAACTCCATATTAAGTTAAAAAGAAACTCTGTATTAACTAGGCACATTTAAACAAAACACTCTATTCTCTGTATATGCTTAAAACAGTTGACTTTGTATTACGTGAAAACATAGAAAAAATTATTTTTCAGTTTTATCTACTTCAAATTCCCAATTTCCATTACTGAAACCTCTTCTGTACAAGTTATTTTCACTGTATGCCCCTTGCCAGGCACCTTGGATGGAGGTATCTTGGATTTCAAAAGCTCAAAGCAGAGCCAGTATTTTTACATATAGTAAATTCTTAATAAATGGTTTGAAAAACCAATGAATATAGCATTCAACGGATTAACATAAAATGAATTCTCATATTATCTTTTTCCTCCTCCCAATCTTTATAGTTGCCATACTAATATATAGAACAAGAGGTCAAAGACCAGACCCATTTTTGTTTACTATGGTATTTCCTTGGCAAAGAATAGGCTTTCAATAAATATTCAGGTAACATATGAAATTTTCCTATAGTATAAACAACTGGGCCATGACATGACAGTGGTCATCAGAACGTTCTTGTGCTTATTGTCAAGGTCAACACAACAGATATGGTAAGAAATGCAATAATCCAAGTTAATCATTTGTTGATAAGCATGACCTGGGAGAATGAACATTAGGTGTAGAAAAGAAGCTAAAATGAAATCTTTTATTATTTCAATGACAAATGCAATAGAATGTTAGTTGATTTCCTATGATGCAATCAGGATGCTGGCACGCTGCCATCACTGAGTGTACTGATTACAGGCATGGCAATTTTTTGTTGTTTTAAAAAGTGCTATTACTAAAAATGACTAGAAAAATATATGTTATTCCTCCCAATTTCTTAGATAATCACCACTTGACTATACTCAATCAGTGAGGCTTATATGCTTTTTTATAGCTATAGGAATTGCTATCATTGTCTAACATAGTGTCTGGCACATAATAGGGAATAAACAAAGTTTTTGACTGAATGAAGAATGAGATAACCTTTAAAAGAGCTTTCTTTACTTATCAAAGAAAAGTGAAGCTATAATTTTTAGCTTGTACCCATCAAAGTCTTTGGGATATAGAAAGAATGATAGAATATTTTCTCTAACAATAGAATTTTTTAATCACAAGGCCAAAATAAAATATTTGTATTAAAGATAATATTCTAGGATAACATTTGTGGTAGATTAGAAGTGGCTATAAATTCTTTCCTACTGAAAGATGGGATCTAATTCTCCTTCCTCTGGGCTTACTTTATTGATTTGTGTCATCAAAAGAAGACAGTGGAAGTGATATTCCAGAACTTCCAAGCCTAGGTCAAAAGAAACCCTGCAGCTTTGCTTGGTTCTCTTGGAACATTCTCTCTGGTACTGCTGAGCTGCCACATAAGAAGACTGACTACTTTGGGCCCACCATGTTGGAGGAACCACAAAAAGGTGCTCCTAGTTCCACCTGAACCCAGCATTCCAGCCATTCCTACCAAGCTGCCAGATGTGTGAGGGAAGCAGTCCTAGAACCTCCAGGACACTGGCAAATTGAATATCGGCAAGGGACCTCTGTGAATACCTTGTTGAATAGAAAATTTACTCAGCCAACCTCTGCTCCATTTCCTGACCCACAAATCATGAGATATTTTTTTAAAAAGTTGTTTTAAAATTGTTAGACCTTCATTTTGACATAAAAGATAACTGGAACACCTTATCAAAGAAATGAATACTAGAAATACTACTATTTGAAACCATTTTTATTTATCTTGAATCTGCTGGTCAACTCAATTTTCATCTATGCTTGGAATTAAAAGTGTTCTCAGTGGTTAGTTTTAAGTCATTGTATATGTGCAGCATCAAATGCATCAAGTGACTTTTTCTTATCCACCAACCTCTCTTTTCAGTCAGGTTGACAGACTTGAGAAATCCCTGGGAGGCTATTTTTGCCAACAGATCTCTGCAGTTTCAATCTCTCTATTTCCCTCTCCTCTAAGAGCTCTTAGGTTAAATTCCCAACTCTCACAGCACTGGTAGTTAGGGCATGGATGGAATGAAAAAGTAGAAAGCCAATAAAAATGTACTGGCTTCCTACAAATGAAAATAATTATATTAAATAATATAAGCAAATCAAAGACCTAAAATTCACAGTAAGCTAATTAAAAAACTAGCTTGTGAGTATGTCATGAAGGGTCAACTTATCCCTTTTAGAATTTTGAAAAGTGAGTTTTGTATGAAAAGAAATATAACTATGTATTGAAATATTTAGTATTTATAGTCAGGGGAAAAAACTCTGTTTACCTGCAAATCAATATTGTTGTCAATACAACGGTCATTCTTCTCTGCCAAAATCTTTCCATAGTTTTCTGATTTGATAATATTTTCAACTCTGGTTGTATCTTTCACTTCTGCCTCCAAATCCTTCATTGTTTCAGTTTCATCTTTTATAGTAACAGTATCAGACATCCTCATCAGCAAAGGTTATTTTAGAATGAAGCCTTAGCAAGAAAGAAAAAAAAAATTTTAATTCAGTTTGAAACATTTTTTACATTCAGTTTCTGCACAATATTGACCTAATACCTTTTATGTTCCAGAAATAATGTTGAATATACATATACAGAAGAAAAATTCCTGGTTTCAAAGAATATATAATTTTGTGGCGGATATGTTCAAACTTTTAAAAAATTGTAATACAGTGAGAAAAGAGTTATAAAAAGAATAGGAGTAGAGGGCAGTGGTGGGAGCCTGTAGTCCTAGCTATTTGGGATGCTGAGGGGGGAAGACTGCTTGAGCCCAGGAGTTCAAGGCCAGCCTGGGCAACATAGCGAGATCCTGATTCTAAAAAATAATAAACAAAAAAAGAATATAAGGTGATTTTGATGCACATATTACTCGTGAAAGTTCTTACGAAACACTGAAGAATGTAGTCAGATCAAAATGGAAAGTGACATTTGGATAGTAATATGTATATAGTTAAATGACATTAGAAATCTTTCTCTCTAAAGAAATGTATGAGTATTATCCTGTGAGAAAAATATTTCCTATTAGAGCTTTCATCTGGATTTCTAAAATCCCAAAATTTTTATATTACCCTGAATTCCAAAAGGAAATAATTAAAAAAAAAAAATAGTAACATTCTATACAAAACCCAGGTTGTAAACTTGGGTTAACAACTATAAATATGTTCAACAATATGAAAAAAGCATTGAAAACCTTTTCTGACTTATGTGATTTAATGGTCATACAACACGTATTAGACACTCTTGAATATGGAATCTATAGCAGATCAATATTAATACATAAGATGCCAGTATGTTTCAGGCCATTAGTAAGTTTATGAAAAACACTGGGAACTTCACATTGGATATCAAATAGGAATGTGTCCTATTAAGATTAAATCTAAAGATAGCTATCATTTTAGAACACGTATCAAAACACCAGAACTTGATATGAACAACTTATTCTGAAATGGATCAAAAAAATTAAAATCAATGGATTCATAGACAGAGGGATAGACAAATATAGGTTAAAGCAGGAATGGTAAATGGTAAAGTGTTAATGGTAGAATCAAGGGGTGGTTAAATGGGTTTTCACTGTAAAATTCTTTCAACTTTTCCGTATTTCTGAAAGTTTTCATAATAAATCTTGGCAGAAAAAAAATAGTAAAAATTATTTACTCTATATCAATTTAGAAAATCCAAAAGTTCATTTCCTGAATGTCTTGCAATTAAATATCTAAATACATTTTAGGAATTGATAAATATGTCTGAAATGTTAAAAGAAAAAAGCCAAAGAGAAATGACTCTAAAGTCACACATAGACTAAAGTGAATAAAAAGTCTTCTTTAATTATATTTCGTACCAAAGTTAAATGGTTCATTCTGAAAATAATAATGCTGAAAAGGGGGGGGGTATGGAGGAGGGAGGATACTTAAAATACTCTGGCTCCTTGCTCTTTACACGTTATAATTTTGAAAGACAAAGGGATGTGTTTTTCTGAAGTGACCAAAGAGTATTACCTGATGTGTCCTATGGATTTGGGTTTGTGGGGTTCCACAAAAACAAAATAAAATAATCCAAGGTTCCTTTCCACAGTTGTCAGCCAGGATGTCAATTGTATTGAACCATCTGTAATCTGGCAGGAGGAGTCCCATGTCCTTGTCACCACTGTAGATTCCTGGACTGGAATGGACTGTCTTGGATCAAATATATCATAACTTTCAGTGCCCTAAAATTAAAACAAAAGAAACCATCTTAACAAAATAGCCAAGGGAAATGGAACGCTCTACAGTAATTTAGAAATTAGAACTATGTTTTCCAGTGTTTTCTTCCAGAGCTACAACTCTTTAATAAAGACAAGACTGTAATTTTGACTAATAATCATCTAGAGTTTTAAAAGTACAAAAGAACAAAAGGTTTTAATAAGCCATTTAACATTTTCAATGAAACCCACATTGTCTATTAAAAGAAGATGTCTAATAAATGGCGGAATGACTATTTTTTAATGACATTTGAAAGATTAATGCCAAAATTCTCTCTGTGTCATATCTTGAAAGTCAGTTTCATTTTATATTTATTTGGTGCAAGTGAATCCCTCATAGCAAGTAAACAACTCTAAAAAGACTATATAGCTCTTCTTTCTTAATAATTTTGTTGGCAATCAACAGAACAGTACAATTTTAAGGTGAAATAACAGCATAATCAGCACCAAGAGATCTAGTACCAATACAGCTGAGTATGCATCACGGAGCAATTCACATTAACTCTTCAAAAACTATTTTGAGGCCAGGTGTGATGGTTCCCGCCTGTAATCCTAGAACTTTGGGAGGCAAAGGTGGGAGGATCACTTGATTCTAGGAGTTTGAGGCCAGCCTGAGCAAGAGCGAGACCTCGCCTCCACAAAAAAATAGAAAAAATTAGCCAAGTATGGTGGCGCATGCCTGTAGTCCCAGTTACTTGGGAGGCAGAAGCAGGAGGGTTCGCTTGAGCCCAAGAGTTTGAGGTTGCAGTGAGCTGTGATGATGTCCCTGCACTTTAGCCCAGGCGACAGAGTGTGACCCTGTCTACAAAAAAAAGAAAAGAAAAACTATTTTGAAATACAATCATTCAGAACCTTAATATGAGCTGTCTCATGATACCAACATGTTAAATATTCTTCACTTTAGTTTTTGCATCTTGATTTCACTACATTTGACAAAGGGATAAGAAATAAAAAAGGAGTATCATAAACAAAGGTCAAAGTTTTTTTTAACTGACACTGTGTCATCTCAATCTGACCCAGGTTCATCAGTCACTAGAGCAAATGACTATTTTATTTTTTCAAGTTCCACCAAAAACAAAACAAAAAATCCTTCAACATAATTTTTCTCAATTTTAACTTTTTTTCTCATAAAACGGTAGACACAAGATGGCAGCACTAACTAAGCAACCAAATTCACATGCTCTTTGTAAAGTGACTTTACCATTTAATCATGAATCCCTTAAATTTGAAATTCTGTAAAAGAAAGGCTGTAACCCATTTAAGAAACAAATAAGGCAGAGATAAGGCAATAGCTGCAGGGGAGAGTGAGGAAGAGGCACAATTTGAAGAGGTGAACATTTCAGAAGATCACAAGGTCCTATGGAATCCCAAAGAACCTCAGAGACCACCTAGCTCAATATTATAATTTAGCATGCAAGTTATTAATATTAGTGCCCAGAAGTCAAATGACTCGTCCAAAGTCACACAATCAATATGTTTGACTAAAACTAGTTAATATGTGACACCATTTGACAAAGGCTAAATAAATGAATAACTTTTGAATCAAAATGACCAATTATTGCCTGGGAAGGAGGCAATGGCATAATAGAAAGAACAAGCACATTAGTATTAGACCTGAGTTTCAATTCCAGCTCTGCCAGTTATATCTTCAGTAAAATATTAATACTAATTCTCTCTGAGCTGCAGTTTTCTGATCTGTAAAGTAGGAAAAAACAATAAGCTCATTGGTTTGTTGTGAGGATTGACTGATTTAAATGTAAAGTACCCACCACAGCCTCTCTCTCAGAATATGTTAGATCTCTTCCATGGTCAGAATCACTCTAGGCTACCATGTGGCCAATGCTGAATTTGCTGTGTTTTGGCCCTGCAATCTGTATGACAGTAGCCTGACAAGAGGCCCACTATTGTGCACAGTGGCTTTGTACTTCTTGTATATATACCCTATAAAGCTCAATAGAGAAGAATAAACACTAGAATCTGTGGGGTGTATGTATGGGGGAGAGGTTGTGTGCTTGCCTAGGAGCATGGTCTCAGGGGGCTCTCATTTTGTGGCTTCTAATTTGAACATTAAAAATTCACACAAACTTTGCATTCTTTTCCAAAGTATCAATGCATTTGTTTTAAATAAAAATGTTTTTCCTCTCCAAATCTTCAAGTAAAAGGAATGCTCTAACTTTTGATACTCAAAGAAAAAAAAATCCTTTTATCTGGGCAAGAAGTCTGTATTTCTCAGCTTACCAAAGGATGTGTGGGCATGTGGGTGTTAAGTACAGGAAGTCACGAGTCGGACATGGCACATCATGACTCTGCCACAACATTTAGTAGTCAATTAAATGTATCACTCTAATATAATAAATGTTGTACAGTAAGTGAAAAAGATCAAGGAACTGACAAGAATTTGGGAAGTTTCTATAATAGACAACTTAGAGAATAAAATGAACACAATGTTGGCATTTATTAAGTGTATAAAACTTAATCCCTACTGTTACTGATATTTAAAAACTGAATTTCTTCAAATCTATTTCAACCAAAAAGAGATGGATATATATGCTCCAAATTCATATTCAACTTTGGAAAAACATTCTTCCCTAACACATGAAAGTTACTTTTTAGAAACAAGTCAGAGATTTGATTATGTACAATTTCTGTGCTACCAGATAGACAAGAGAAACACCACATATATGTATATATAACAAAACCTTCAGTTGCATATGCATAAAAAGGATGGCACCTAACTGGCACTATAAACAAAAGGGAATTATATGTAAAATTAAAGATCATAACCTAAAAAAAGTAATACTATATGAATGTACTAGGATGTATAGGAAATCTTTTTATAAGAGTGGGAAAGCCCTTCCTAAGTGCAACACAAAAATCTAGAAGCCAAAGGTAAATAGTTATAGAACAAAGTTTTAAAATTTCTCTGTGATAAAACAATAAACAGAGTAAAAGGCAAATGATATAAATGAATTTTTCCAGCTTTATATAAAAGGGTCAGAATGTTGACAGTAAAGAAGCTCTTATAAATCGAGGGGGGAAAAAGAGGAATAAGGAAATGACAGGAATAGCTAAGTTACAAAAGAAATACAAATAACTACCACCCAAAACTAATACTAATATATAGCTTACCAAGTGCCTGGTCCTGTTCTAATACCTTTCATAATTAATTCATTTAAAACTTATAACAATTCTAAGAATTATGTCCTATTATTACCCCTGTCTTACAACAGATTAGGAAACTAAGGCACAGAAAAATTAACTAATTTGTCTAAAGTCACATAGCTAGTAAGAGTGGGAACCAGAATTTGAATTGAGCCCACTGGTGTACCATTCCAAGCTCTTATCTACAACACTGTATCATTATTCACATGTATTATCTGATTTTGTGTTCAAGAAGAGATAATTTGTGTTTATATAGTAACTTTATTTAAAGAGTAATTATGACATGTGGTAACTCTTTAACACTGGATTTAAGATACAAAGTAAATTTATCCTTTTCACATGGATAGGAGCTATGTATTGTTTTTTGTGCAGAGGAAGACAGCACTATTAACTTTGTAATAATGGTCAGTAAGACTACTCATTACTGAAGTGTCAGAACTACCAGAAAATATATAACCATCCAGTTTCCCTGAATCTCCCTATCACTTGTGATGATAAGTACCAACTATGCAAACCTGAGTCCCAGTAGGGATTCAGAGTTTGTGGCTAATGAACAATGTGAAACCTAGTAGCTTATAAATGATAAATACACATAGTTAACTTTGCAGTGGTCCCCAACCTTTTTGGCACCAGGAACCAATTTCATGGAAGACAATTTTTCCATGGACAGGGGTAAGGGTGGGGAGGCGGATCTCAGGTGATGATGGGAATGATAGCCAGCGCTTGCTCCCCAGCTGCTCACCTCCTGCTGTGCCCCCTCCCCACTAAATTTCATGGAAGACAACTTTTCCATGAATGTGGGTGGGTAGCAGTGGCAGCCCGGAGGTTGGGGATCACAGCAGTTAAGTACCTTCCTCAATGTAACAAAATATGGCAGAATTAGGATGAACATTTGCAAAGGCAAACTAATATATACACAGTCCACAGAGTAGTTTCTCTAGTTAAAATTTCAGAAAGAATTTTCATCAACAAAAATGTAATATTGATACTGATAATTCAAAAGATCACTTCATTATGCCTGGGGCCTAATTTTTGGTTCCATAGCACAAAAGAACTGAAAAGTTAGGTAGCAAAAAAAATAAAATACTCCAATTTCACACAATGAAACCCAGTTTACTCTAGGTTAACAAAATATAAAAAAATAATTTAAGTTAATTTATTTGTGGGAAAGAAATCTGGCTCCTACAGTTAAAAATATTCTTCACAAGAATACTGAGGGGGGGGACAAGGAGAATATTGATGGGGGAAAAAAGAGTTACATTACTGAAATTATCAGAATAGAATCTGGCAAAGCACACTGTGTTGTTGTTTCCTTATCACTACTTAGTTTCTGATACAACTTCATTAGATGGATAAAATGCTATTTCTTCCTTTACAGATAGAAATATATTCAGGCAGGCACATTTATAAAAGAAATCGAATGCACAAAAGCAACACATACCAGCTTCTCTCTAAGGTTGTAAGTTGGAACAACCAAATTGGTCAGAGGCCTCCAGAAAGAAAGGCAAAGAAAATGGTTTATGCTGAATTTAGAAACAGTGGAAATTCACATTCTTAGAGTCTCTCCTCAGTCACCTGAACAAGAATATAAGCAACAGCACTTCAAAATGCTAAATGTCTATGTGATTTATAGATAGTCACTATCATCCAACAAAAATTTACCAAATAACCACAGAAAGCACTATAACTGCAACGAGTACTGGCTATATTTAAAAAGAATGCAGGGAATGAACTACCTTGACCTGAAAGAGTTTGTTAAACCCTGGGTTAATGGTGACACTTAACAAATAATAATTTTAAAAGGATATTGTAAGAGAGGGGGAAAGACTTTTGGTAGTTGAAGAATGGGAAGGAATAACTTAATAGTCTACGAGACAAATTACTTTTATGGAAAGATTTACATGGAGAAGTAACTAAGCTGTTAAGTGAATGTGTTGCATTCTGAGCAAAATAATGGGGAAGATAGGAAAAAGAAGCCCACTTACATAAGAACATATGAATTGGGGTTGAAGACAAAACATTTGATGATGCTAATTTGGTAAGGACATGGGCAATGGGATCTCTCACACACTTCAGAAAACAATTTATAATATAAAATGAATTTTAAATTCCACATATCCTATGGCCCAATGTTTTCAATTCTGGATCTACACCCTAGGGGAACTCACACTTGTACATGAAGGGACATGTACCAAGATATTCAAAAGTATGGCTTATTTAAAAGCAAAGAATGCGAAAGGCCAAATTTATTAATAGGGAAATTGATTTTTAAAAAAGTAAAAATAACTGTGGCATTCTCATATTGTACAATATCATAAAACAATTAAGATGAATGGACTGAAGCTATTAATATAAATACCAACTTAAGATCCAAGAATAATGTCAGAACGTTTAGTGAAAAAGCAGAATGATCTCTGCCATAAACCACAAAAGCATGGATGGGAAGGGTACATGCCTATTTCATGTTAGTAATTGCTTCTGGAGAAGGAAAGGAAAGGGATTCAGGTGAGATAGAAAAGAGACTTCAGTCATGTATATTATTTTATTTAAAAAAGAGATCTGTAGCAAATATAATAAAAGGTTAGTAACTGTCAATTCTGAGTGGTAGGTACTGAGTGTTATACAGGGTGTCCCAAAAGTCACCATACATAGAGAAAATGGGAAATTGTAGCTAAACGTATCTTTATTTACAAAATATTCATTACAAAATTTTTCCTTTGTATGGAGACT
>VBSM01003200.1:12374204-12397694 GCA_008086735.1 Cheirogaleus medius
AAAAAAAAAAAAAAAAAAAAAAGAAAGCTGAAAAGAAGAAAAGAGATTTCATTCATTTATTTTAATATTCTGATTGGATACTATGTACTAAGCACTAGTCTAGGTACTAGGGATATAGCAGTGAAAAACCCAAGCACGCAGGATTCTGGAACCAAAGGTGCTTACATTCTAGTGCAGAGACAAAATACTCGAGATAACTGCTAATTATAATATGTGTTTTGAAAACAATACTATTAACAGCAAACCCTGAAATACTTATTCACCAAGCATTATTACCAATGCGTTAAGTGCATTAATTCATTTAATCCTCACCAAAACTACAGCATGTAGGTCCCCTTATTACTCCCAATGACAGATGAGGAAATTGAGGCAGAGAAGATTAAGAAGCTTGCCCAAGGTAGCAAGACTATTAAGAGATAGAGTTAGGATGTGAACTTAGGTAGTCTGCTTCCAGAGTCCATGTTATTAGCCACTGCCTATACTGCATCTGGAAATGAATAGTTAACAGAAAGTATAAATAACTGGGGGAAGCCAACTCAATACAGGAGAGGTCAGGGAAAAGGTTAGGGCTATGATAGTTTGAAGAGTATGAGAGGACACACTGAATGTACAGGTGCTACATGCTACCCACCGATAAGGAAAGACATGAGGAGAAAAAAGGATTTCCTGGCAGATTAGTGATTTCAATTTTGCTACAATAAGTTTAAGTGTTTTCCTGACATTCAGGTGGAGAAATCTAACAGAAAATTGAGTGTTTAGACCTGGAGCTCAGGAGGGAAGTCAGGGCTGAAGATATTTATTTGAGAAGAATCACTGTATAGACTGAAGTTTTGAATTATTAATTTAGATGAAGTTGCCCAGGAGCTTTCACTGAATAAGAAAAAAAGTGGGTTTGGGATTGAATCCTCAAGGAAAACTAAACCCTCAAGAGCCAAGTAGGTAAGTGGAGGATCAAAAACAA
This sequence comes from Cheirogaleus medius, assembly GCA_008086735.1. Lineage (NCBI taxonomy): Eukaryota > Metazoa > Chordata > Mammalia > Primates > Cheirogaleidae > Cheirogaleus > Cheirogaleus medius. Next base: position 12,375,166 of record VBSM01003200.1, read on the forward strand.
TTTACGTGATTTGGTAACAAGGTTAGCAGGAGATGCAAAATTATAGGAAGACTGTTAGAATGGAAAGTTTGTAGGCTAAAGAAGCTAGTACAGAAAGGAGGGAGAGAGGCTGGGGTTTTAGAAGGAAAAAAGGAGAATGAGAAGGGAAATATAAAATGGGAAGAAATGAGAAAATGGAGTCAGAAGGACAATTGAAGACATAAAACTTAAAAGTACTCATCCTCAAAACTGAAGGAAATATGGTAGGAAACTGAGGGAATTCATACCTAATAAACTCTTTTTCTATTTTACCTAGAACATTTTTTGCTAGAAGTGAGGAAGTTGGGATGGCTGTATGGCTTAGGGAGAATGGTGGGTGAGTCACTAAGGTGGGGAGGGTTCATCAAGGCCAATACCAATATCCAGGACTGCAGACTACAAAATTGGGGGTTTCCCTAATTCTTTGACTGAGGTCACTATAATGAGAGTAATCTAAGTGAGACAGGTCAGGAGCTACTGGGCTATAGAACAGGCTAAATTTCCTTTCATAGCCATTTCCAGGTCTGATTTTCTCACTTGGTGGTATAGTATCTTAAGAAATCTAACTAAAAATGACAAATCAAAACATAAATTTTGGAAATTAGGAATGCTAGAGTACTAAAAGAAATCTAGATTTATCTTTATGTAGCAGGGGTCCTAGTTTGAGTCAAATCAGAAGCCAAAGGAAATGTTTTCTTTTTGACAAGGCTGGAGTGCAGTGGCACTATTATAGCTCACTGCAGCCTCAATCTCCTGGGCTTAAGAGATCCTCCCGTCTCTGCCTCCTGAGTAGCTGGGACTATAAGCGTGTGCCACAGCATCTTCATTAGAGAACCAAAGCAGGGGAGAAGTGGGAAACAGCAGCTCATGGTGCTCAGGTGACCAAGCCCTGCACAGAAGTGAGTTAAGGGCTTGCTCCATTTCTCTGATGATGGCATGGTGCTGGTGCATAGAAAATTCTAGAGAATATGTATCCTGAAGACTAATGATGTTGGGAACTCTAAGAGATACAACCTTTAGTAGGGACATGAGCAAATTCATGGCAAGTACTAGTAGAAATGGTAGTGGGCAGTGGGCCAGAGGACAAAACTGGAAGATCATGAAAGGGGTATTCATAAGCTCATGGGAGAGACCTTGGAGAATCCTGGAAGTTAACTTTGGTGAGATTCTGAAAGGGTTTAGATATTGACACATGAAGGCAAGAGACAATGCAATAAATTCAGGACCATTAATGTAACCCCATACCTAAAGGCTATATTAACTACCTCCTAATATAGTGCTAGTGAGGGTAAAATGTATTTTACCTTAATTCTGAACCTATCATAATCCAGGATTATACTGAGAGCTCCCTTTGTATTAAGATCCCTTGGCATACAGTAAAATCTCTTTTAAAGACTACATGGAGGAAAAAAAAAAAAAAAAAGACTGGTCTGACCATCTCACCATGCTTTGAGAAATGAACAAAGAACATTCAAAAGGTTTAGATTCCTGGAAACTGAGCTAAGGTAATGAAGATGTGAGAGGAGATCTTAAGATAGTAATGAGGATGTGAGAGGAGAGCTTAAGATAACGGCATGGAGAAGAGAGAATATAGATTTTTGTTTGTTTGTTTCCATATTGACTTTGAATTGATTATAATTCATTTTTTAAATATTAAATAGTACATTACCTGCTTAGAGAGGCTTTTAAGCTACAAAACCAGCTAGAGAGGCAACTGGTCAGAAACATCATGTATTCTGTCTTGATCTCAGAGTTATCATATAAATAATAACAGCCAGAAAAGTAAATTATTTCCCTAATAGAGAACACCAAAGACACCATCAATAATTGGAGAATAAGATATTACCTAATGAAGAATTTGGCTAGCCCTAGTAGGTAACCTCTAAATCCTTGGAATATCTGGAGTGACAGAAGTGTCTTTGTCATTCAAGGTGGGTCCAGCTAGCTTATGCAAATGAGGCGACTCATGGTGGGCCTTTACACATAGCTTATGTTAAGGAGATGATTCAAAATGGGGACTGGTTGGAGAGACTAATCAAGCGATTAGAAAGTTGAGGCTTTGAGTCCTGTGGTAATCCTATGATAATCAGTCCTATGGTAATTCAGGAAGGGAAGTGAGGCTGGAGACTGAATTCAATTGCATGGTCAATTAGTCAAGCCTATGTAATGAAATCTCAATAAAAACTCTGAACACTGAAGCTTGGGTGAGCTTCTCTGATTGGCAATACTTTGCATACTCTCATACACCATGCGCAGAAAAGATAACATGTCCTGACCTCATGGGGAGAGGACAACAAAAATTGCATTTAGGACCTTCCCAGACCTTGCCCTATGTGTCTCTCCTTTTGGCTAGTTCTGATTTGTATCCTTTTGCTACAAAACTGTAATTGTGAGTGTAGTGCTTTCTTGAGTTCTGTGAGTCATTCTAGCAAATCAAACCTGAGGGAGTAATGGGAATCTCCAAATTTATAGTCAGCTGGTCAGAAGAGTGGCCTGGTGTCTGTGTAGGACTTGTCTGGCCTAACTCCAGGTTAGCTGGTATCAAAAGTCATTGCAGATATCAACTTGATGCATAATCTAGTCTCATTCATTACACTCTTTACTAATGTATTTTGTGCTATGTTCACAGCATGATAATGTCTGTAGTTCATAGTTCATAAAGGTGAAATCATCATGAGCATAATTCTAGTTTTTTAATTCAGCTATTCCTAATGCCTTCCATGAATAGGCATATGCATTACACAGACTGTGGCAAGTGCTGGGCCATCCTATAAGAAACCCTCAGTCTTTATAGCATTTTAGCCAGACTTTGATGTGGTATTCCCTTTACTCTTTCAAAATTTTATTTCATTTGACATTTTTCTCTGTATTACTAATATAACTAAATGAATTTATCTCTATGTACTTTTTATCCATGACTAATGTTTCATTCTTATCATAGGGTCACAATGAAAATCCTTTACAAGTCTTAAAGGTACAAAGCTCTACCATCAAAGAATCTTAGCAAAACTCATGCTGGGCTCCTGGCACATTTATCTAATCCATCCAACTGTTCTTTGATGGCTTAACATGTGAAACTTCGCATTCTCTAGCATTTGAATCAGTAGATCTAACATGACCCATTTCCTTTTTATGCCAAAAATCTGTTTCCTTTATAGGATTTTGATTTAGGTTACAATTGGCAGACATTCTGTTTTATAACTACTAATGTGCCACCCTTCACTTCCTGAACTGCCAACCACATTCTTTCTAACAAAAGATCATAGCCCTCTCTCAAGAAGGAACCTAGGGATTATGTTAGGGGAAAAAAAGCTCAAAAGGTTTTATTTGTTCTTTCAGTCAGAGAGCATTTCATGGTCAGTAAAAATAGCTTTAAAACAGCTTGAGGTAGAGCAGGTGTTGTCTTTCAGTTGCCATCATCTACTTTCATACTCTATAAAAGGATGTGTACAACAAAGTGCAAACAATTTTACAGCTAGAAGGTGCTGCTGCTGGGCATAGGTGGACACTGCTGAGAAGCTCACAGTCTCTGTCTCTCGAAGTTCACACTATACACCGTATGTGTAGAGCTAGCAGATACAACTCTTTAAGGTACCTAAGGTTCTGTCCAATTTAATTGGCTCAACTTCCTGTGGCTTTGCACAAAATGAGTAAATTCAAAGGGTCTAACACATTACAGATTTGATTTCTTATGGCTTTCCTTCGTTATCTCTTATATATGTCTACCTCATCAAATTGTTTTAATAGTTACTAATTTTTAATGCATTTCTTTTGCTTTCTTTACAACTGTATCATTGGAGCTCAGTGGGGGCATACAGTCTTCAATTTCTATTGTCATTAATTTTCTACCTGTTAAGGGAAGCTGTGATTTAGCCAGCACTTTGAAAGTATGGGGAATAATAAAATGTTTTGCTATCTCTCTCTGGTGATCCCATGCTGAAGTCTGACATTTGACATGCTTGGTAATCAGTCATTGCATATTTTTAAACTCCCTGAAGAGAAACTGCATGTGATGTCTGTGGACATGCCTGGTATTGTAGGAGGCAGCCATATACTCTTCTAACCATTTGAAAATAAATTGAGAGGAAATTTAAAATTAACATAGCAGATTGAGTTAATGATTTATAAATGCCACAAAGCAGTAGTTCTTAATTATTTTTAGGCCATGAAAGGATTTCTCTTGAAAATCTTATTAAACCCAAGGATCCTCTCCTCAGAAAGGCAGCACTCATGTATGTGCTTACTCACAAATGGACTTTCACAGTTTTACATGTGCTTTTAAGGGTTTCTTGGTTCTCTAGAAACCTATCCATGAATTCTAGTCAACAATGTTTGTTTCATGTTATCCATTTATATTACATGTAAATATATGTTTATATATGTATACTAATCATACTCAGACACATAAATATATGTATAATAAAGGGACATACATGATATACATTTATATAATATGACAGATTTGCATTATATATTATACAATATGATGGACTTATGTAATACATATTATCCATGTCATTTTATTACATAACATATATATGTAAAATATAAAGTAAAGGTTATTAACTAGGATTCATATACTACAGGCTTCTGGAGAACTAAAAACCCAGAAATATTTATATAAACTTGTTCTGTTCAAGTGAGAAGGTGGGGCTGGGTAGAGAGATATTAACTGAACTTCAGGCTTTTCTCTATTTACTGAAGTTAATACTTACGAAGTTAATACTTTTGAAGTACCACAAAGATACTTAGAGGAACTTAGTTGGGAAAAAATGAAAATTATTGCATTACCTGTATTAAAGATATCAGATATCAATTAGAAAGAAGGTTGGTCAGCTATGGAGGTATGGCAAGATTTAAAGAGATGATAATTTTTGGGTTGTACTTCAACCCGAATGCTTCTAATGACCAGAGGTGTGATGATAGAGCAGGGAAGATAACTAACTATAGCAGTACAGAAATCAAAAGAAGGTAAAAAAAAAAGAAGTGCTACATAATTTCAGAGGAGAGAGAACTATATGTGAAAATGACATTTAACTCAGCTTTGGAAAGGTTTTCATCTTATACATCTCTGCTTGCTTTCTGAACACAGTTTACGTATGTAACCATAACATACATCTTTGCTTGCTTTTTGAACACACTTTACATATGTAACTTGTTACCTGTAAATTCTTCCCTGATAGCTGTATGCTAATTATCACAAGGCCACAGTGCGATTAATATATACTATGCTTTCATCAAAGTGCTATCTTAATCTGCTTTATAAAATGGAATGAAAACAATATGACGACAGTTGCTAGGTTTGTGATTACTTAATAGGTAAATGCTAAGAGAACTTTTAAAGATTTATTTTAAATACACAGACACAAGATAAAAAATCTTGAGGCAAACATTTTTAAATGTTAAAACTATTATTTAAAAAATACCACGCAACCTCTCTGTACTATTTTTGCAATATCCTGTGAATCTATATTTCAAAATAAGTTAAAAACAAAAGAAGACAATCCCTGTATATATCTATTGTTCACACATTTGAAAAATACAGATGGTATAAAAAGGCAATACAAGTGTAAAAAATACAAGTTTGCCCATAATATGGAATATAATTATGAAGTGGAATATTATCCAAGTATCTTGAAAAAGCAAAAATTTTAAATTGCTTTCTATAAATCTGAAAAATTAATAGAAAAATCCTTTAAGAGAAAACCAAATACTTATGAAGTACCTTTAAATAGCCTAACATGTATATATTTGGAAGACAAACAAAATGTTTTAAATAATGATTTTAATATGTGGTAATTTCAATTCATTTATAAGTCCTCAGCATAAGTTTCTAAATATTAAAAAACTGAGCAAAGGGTAAATTGTGCTTGTTTAAAATATAGTATTTAATTATTTACCTAATAATTTCTTTTAGAAAGTGCAGGATTTAACATAAATTAAAATGCAATCAGTGACTCTTATTAATTAACAAAAAAAAATTAAAGTCAGGTACACATCTAGGTTCCAGTGGAAACTGGAAACCTGTATGAGAACGAAAATTTGGAGAGTGTCTGGTGTGTGAGTGAAGCTAACAGGAAAGAGAAAGATCTAGAGGTAGGGGGGGAAACAGAGCCAAGTGCCAAGACAGGGATGGATGGAGGCAGAAAGAGAGACTGATAGAAAGAAGAGCAGCCAGGCAGACTGGGAGATACACAAATAGGAACAGAGAGGTAGGAATAAAGAGGCACAAAGGAGCAAAGGGAGGGTAAAAGAGGGAGAAGGAAGGGGTAGGAGAGGCAGACAGAAAAAAAAGAGGATGGACACATAGAGAAACAGACAAAGGGAGAGGGAAAGATGAACAGAGACTAACAGAAAGGGAGAGGAGGAGGCAGACAGAGAGGGAAAGTGAGAGACAGAGAAAAGAAGTTACAGAGACAGACAGGAAGAGGGAGTCAGATGGGCAGAATAAGAAAGAAAGAAAGAGAAGAGAGAAGAGAGAAGAGGAAGAAGAGGAAGAAGAAGAAGAAGAAGAAAGAGAGAGAGATTGATTAAGATTGATTCAGTTAGAGAGGGAGAAAAGGACACAGACCCTGAGACACCAGGTAAATGGACAGAAAGGGAAAGAGACTGAGACAAAGTAGGAAAGACAAATGAAGAAAGAGAGGGATAGAGGAAGATGGGGAGAGAGAAGAGATAAACAGAGAGGAGAGACAAATACTCAGAAAGTCAAACAGAAAGAGAAAGGGAGGGAGGAAGAGACAGAGAGAAACAAACAGAAACCTAAAGGAAACAAAAGAAGAAATGAAAACGAGAAAAGACATAAAAAAGAAAAAAGTAGAATGTGACAAAGGATGGTCACAAAAGCCACAAAAGCAGTTGTGGGCAATAATTCAAAGTATGTGTTGCTTAATTTTTTTCCTAGTTCTCAATATAAAACTTAAAATCAAAAGCTTAAAAAAGAAATGATGGTAAAATTCTCCTAGCATTAGGTTGAAACCATGCATCTGATAAAAGGCCCTAATTTTAATAATAGTTCTTAATATTTTCATGACCCTAATTACTTACACAGTTGGGAATCAGAAATAGACAAAAGAAAAGAGCAATGATATTCAGCATTGATAAAAGGTCATTTAGTGATTTTCCTCCTATCTCTTCTAAAAAGGAGGTAAATTATTTCTTTAGAATAAAATAATTTCATATATGGGGAGGTTTCAAAATATCATAGCAATTCCAAATCCTGTTAAAATTCCAGCTAATTCCAGGTAAAAGCATGTAAAACTCTCAAAAACCTTCCAAATAATTCAGTTATACACTAATGGACATTCTTTAGTTATTTATTAGTTATTCAGTATTATCTATATGGTGAGATTCTAGTTGTGAAGAATCAAAATATCAAGGTATATGTCAAAGTTTTCAGACTATATAACTAGACATTAGATTCTCCTTAAAAATTACAGAGTTTGATTAGCATTTGCTCTCTTTTGCAATGTGATATTTGATTATACTAATCACAGCAATGACAGATCTAGGTTTTGCTCTGTTATAAGCACTTTAAAAATTATTCCATCTCTTTTCCAAAAACAAGTACAAAAACATTAATATGAGTTTTGAAAGTTAAGGTTCTTAGTTTCTTATTTCTAAAAGAAAACAATATCACTTTTACTGTATTTGTTCCACAATAAAATTTTAAAAACTGAACAAGCCATGCAGCATGTCTATTTTATGATGAATCTGAAAGAGAAGTCATTTTTCCCAGCTGACAATTTGTTCTACTATACACAAATACCAATTAGCACACAGGTAAGCCATCCTATCGGCAAGGAACAAAAAGTATTGAAAATTTGAGAGGAAGGAGATAAGAAACTGGTGATACAGCCGAGAAGTAAATGACTCCTATTTTTTATTCTATCAACCTAAACAAATATATCTTTGCAAAAATAAACAAAAACCATTTCAAAAATGCTCTCATTTTGGATATGGTAAGGATTTTGTCACAGATACCTCTAACAAAAATTATGGTACTAAGTGAACATGAATAATTCTTCTTATATTTGATCACACATTGGCAAATTTAGCAAATAAATTAAGAGTCACATACCTTCATTGTTCTGGTATCTGCTTCATTATATAGAGTTAATGAAGATGTACTTTCCATAGTATCTGATCTGTAAACTGATGCTCTGCATAGCTCCTCTACAGAGCTCACCGCACACACATCTAGCTGATTAGTCAGGCATTAGGAAAGCTCGCTAGAGCAGTCTAAGGCACTTGCTGAGGAGGACTCAGAGACAATAGAAAGTCAACAGCTGTATGTTGTGATGTCAGTAACACTCTAGCCAGTCACCATCCAGAATATTTGAAATGCATCAGAAGCTATATTGAGCTCTTCATTAGCAATTCAGAAGCAATGATGCAAAAGCCCATGAAACTGTGAATGTGCAAAGACTGTCAGGATTTTTGAGATTTCTCGCTGTTAAAATATTGTTGCACAATGATGCCTGACCCTACACTGATGAAAAAAGTTGAGATAATTATGTTTCTATAATTCCCTGAAGAACAAAACATAAGGAATCTAGCCACGGTTAATACATCAATTTTTAAATAACTCTTTTTGACACTTCTAATATCACTAATAAAAAGCCTAAAAAAAAAAAAGGCAATTCGTCACAATAGCTGACTTCCCGTGACAGTTTTGCATCTTTCAACTGTCTTTGTCACGAAGAAAGAAAATGCATTAAGAGCACAATTCTTTATTTCTTAAACTGTTTTTGCTAAAATTAAAATGAGCTTGCTTACTTTGGCAAAAGCATTTCTTCTTCATACCAACAGATGGAGGTAGCAAAAGAGCTACGATCAGAGGACAATTATGCCTCGTATCAGATGCTTGTTAGCTACATTAGCTCAAGTGGAGGAATTACAAGAAAAAGAATCAAGCAAAACCAAATTTTAAAAAATGTTTAATAACTATAAGACCAACAAAATAAAATAAAGAAAACAGAAAACTAATTGTGTCCATTGGGTAAAACACTGAATAATCAGATAAGTGTGTTTTTTGGATTCGAACTATTATTGTTTTCTGTAATAGCTGGGTAAAGCATGTGCCTCTGTTTCCCATTTTGTTAAACAAAGATCCTATTTTCCAAAAGCACACAGGAATGCTATAAGGATCCAATCAGACAATGCTCATACATTACCAGTGTTATTTTAAGAAAAATATGTATACTACTAAAAATACTGCACCTCTCTGCCACTAAAACATTAAGTCATCTAGGGTTTATATAACCCTACAGCCTAATAGACCAGCAGTGCTCTTTATACCAGCTCAGTAAATACTAAAAAATACCAACTTTATAGTATACTTTCAAAAGATATTGTTATTGCTTTTACAAAAATAGACTTTATTTCAGCCCTATAGATTTATGTTAAAAACCCATATAAATACATAAAATCTTCCCTGACTAGTCAAAAAACAAAGTGATAAGAACAGTGAGTCTTGTCTGAGAGGTTTCATGCTAATTTACCTAAAATTACCCCAGTGTGCAATCCTTTACTATATGCCCTGCACACCTTTTGGTACTCAGGTTTTTTGTTTGTTTGTTTTTGTTTTTAAATACAGAGTCTCACTATGTTGCCCTAGGTAGAGTACAGTGACATCATCATAGCTCACAGCAACCTCCAATTCCTAGGCTCAAGTGATCCTCCTGTCTCAGCCTCCCCAGTAGCTGGGAGTATAGGCATGTGCCACGAAGTCCGGCTAATTTTTTACTTTTAGTAGAGATCAGGTCTTGTTCTTGCTCAGGTTGGTCTCAAACTCCTAAGCTCAAGCAATCCTTCGGCCTAGGCCTCCCAGAGTGCTAGGATTATAGGTGTGAGCCACTGCACCCAGCCAGTACTCAGATATTTTTAAGAGGTAAAAATCAAGTGCCAGCCTAAGTATCCATAAAACAAATACCCAAGCTGACTTTTCCATGCATAGTTACTGCTTCTACCAAAGGGTATAAATGCTTTGTCTCAGATAAAAAAATCTTTGTTACTCATGAGAAACATAATTTCAAGGCAGCTTTACTTAAAAAGTGTAATAGAAACTCTTGTTGTGAAACAGAAAAGTTGATATGCAGAATAATGAAGGAATTCACTTACGTTGTGGCAAAAACTAAAATGAATATTTCTACATATGAAATAATTCTACTTCTCTTTAAGTCTTAGAAACTGTTAGGCCTTATAAATTCAAGTAATTCTGAATTAGTGAAAAATCATGATAAAAAACATCTTAAAATGTAGTTTTATTACTGTCAAGTAGAGGCCTCCTTCTAATTCTGAATGGAAAGGACTTAGTTGTTAATAGTGAGCTCCAGCAATAATAAACCTTTAATTTAGGAATAATTTACAATTTGCTATTAAAGACATAGAACCTTAATTTCAAGACTGTCTGTGGCTGATGCACCATTAATTATATGAGTTGACTCTGTCTCTACCCTACAAATATTCAACACAAATAGTGAAACAAATTTTCTAGCTTTCTGATGATGTTGTGGAACTATGCTTAGAAACATGCTAACAACATCAGGTAATGAAGAAAACTTTCAAAGAATACTCAATAACAGAAACCTGAGTTCATGAGATTTAACTGTACACCTACATCTTAAATTTCATGCTATATTTCTTAGAATGTCTGGCAACTTCCTCTGCAAAAGAGAAGCATAGGGTTTAACTATAAGGTAAAAAGATAATTCCCAACTGAATCATGGGAACTGGGGCAACTACGGGACTAATATGAGAAATTTAATTGTCTAAATCTAATTACTGACAATGCTGATAAACTTTCTTCTTAATTTTCCTGGTGCCTTAGCTCTTGTGGAACTTTTAAAATACGTGACCTTTAAAGGTGAAAACACATTTGAACCTAATTCTCTCACATATTTCCTAAGACATTCTAAATAAAAAGAACAAATGATTACTATATCCATGGACCATCTTATGATAACAAATTTTTTAGAAATTTAACAAGTCTCTTAGAAGTAGAAAATCAATTACTTTGCAACCACTAAGGAAATAACTGATTCTGGCAAGGATCATAAATAGATGACAAACAACAGATGAGACTGTTGTTGAACCAGACAGTCTTTGGTTACTGATAACTTTTAATTTCAAAGGTATGATTATAGCCAGGTTACCTTAACCAAATTATCAAATTTAACATCATCAGTAATCACACAGGCTAATATTTCATGCTTTTTGATATAACGCAACAGGGGAAAAAAAATCACCTATGCTGTATTCATCCAAAAATATTTAATCTGAATCTAATCATTAGGAAACAATCAGACAAATTCAGACAGTGGACCATTACACAAGACAGCTAGCTTAAGTTCTTCAAAAATATCAATATTAAGAAAAAAATTAGGAAAAATTACAGAAGACTAGAGAGACATGTCCACAAATGTAAAGTGTTATATTTGATTAGATTCTGGATTTTTCAAAAGGTTACGGAGGGTACTTATGGAACAACTGAGGTAGTATGAATATGGTTAGTATATTAGATAATTGTATCTTATAAATGTTAAATTTCTTGGGTGTGATAAAAATACACTAGCCAGAGAGATAGAGAGGGAAAAAGAGGCAGATAGAAAATGTTCTAAAATGTTAAGAACTGGTTAAGCCAGAAAGCTATTTGGGCGTTCATTATATACCATATTTAAACTTTTCTATAAAACCCTTTCTAGTAGGCCTCATTCCATTTTCTTTTTTGAGAAACCTCAAAAAAGTCCTATTTTTGCCGTAGCACTTTTTATTTATTAAGAATTTAGAACATCTTTAAAATGTGGACACTATAGTACTTCCATTAGGATTTTTTTTTACAATGTTATGGGGAGCAGGGAGACTATTATATAGCAATACCTCTCTAATAGTAAATATACTATTATTACATTCTCCTTTTGAAAACTGCATATAGTACTGTAATTTCAAGTAAAAATGCCTCACTTTGAAGTATAAAACATAGGATACAGAGGACATTATCCTGCTAAGGGAGGGTTCTTCCCACTACTCCATACCAAGCAGTATGGATTTCTGGTCCTCCCCACTCCTCCCCCAACCCCATACTGAGTAAGCCAGTCTAGTCTCTCCAAGTGGTATTCTGTGATGGAGTCAAACTGTCGACAGCCCAGAGGACACAAAATGACAAAGACATTTGAACCCTGGAAGTTTTCTCATTCTTTTAAGATTCAGCTGCTTTTACTGAACATAAATTTCTAATAATCTTAAAGTAAGAAATTCACTTTCTGTGCCTATTTTTATTTTTCAGCCAGAATGACTCCCTCAATAAAAACACGAATACCCAATAACTGTCAATAAATAAAAGTACAAATATTTTGAGTCTTGGCTTGGTCAGGCTACTTCTAAAGTTCTACTAAAGACAACTTTAGCAATGTGTTTGCTCTCTTTGATTTACAAAATAACAGAATTTTACAGCTGGAAAGCATCTCAGAATCATTCTACCTAGTTCACACCTTATTTTATAGTTCCAGAAACTAAAGCTCAGAAGTAAACCAACAGGATCCCTGACTGTATTATAGCAGTTAACTGGTTAGTAGTCTTAAACTAGTCAATCGGATTCTGTAAAAATAGTTTCTACTATACATTACTTGGAAATGGCCCAAACACGAACCTGGCCTAACTTGTTGGCTTGTTTGCTCTTACTGAATTTGATTAATTACAAAGATGGAGAACATAAACACAAAGGGATTATGTCCCACATGGGGTGGATTCCTTTTACCTTGTGAACCATGAAGTTCATTCCTAGACTGTTTTCCCCCATGTCCTGTCATAATGAGTCTCCACACATCTTTTTACTTATATTTAGATGTCACACAATATTTAGCATGTGTTACACCTGAGATTTTCACCCTTAAGTGAAAATACTTTATGACTTAAGTGTTTTCTGTCTGATTAATACATATGTGCAGTTACATTAAAAAATGTATTTGAGTGTTTTGGTGCTTTTCATCTAAGATTAATGTAAATACACTTTCTAAATTTGCTACTAATATGTCATAAAAACGTATTATATGTATTATGCCAGGTAGTAGTTTGAGACTAAATTTAATTAGTCCCCATGACAACAACTCTGAAAGAGACATTATTATCTTTATTTTAAAGTTGAAAAGACAGAAGTATAAATAGATTTGTCCTGAGAAATCACTTAGACCCAAAATGTAAGACTAAAATTAAATTCTACAGCCTTTACTCTTAATTTGTACACTATTCCGTCTCTATGTAGAAATTAAGGTTAAACAAATATTGGCTCAATTATAAGAGACTTAAAAAAAAAGTTAAGAGTATAAAGTGGAGAGATTTTAAAAAGGAGGGCATAAATCAAGAGCTAGGGAATATACAGTTACAAAGCATTCATCCATTATCTCATTTAATACTTTCAATTCTGAGCAAAAATTCACTTTACCAAGATAATTTGATATCAAGGCTTAGTGTCAACAAAATTCTTGTGAATCTAAATTGAGGATAAAGAAGCAAAGAAATTAAGAAAGTAAACTGGGAGATTCTTATAATAGTTTAGATATAAGGTGACACTGGTTAGGGTCAGAGTGTTAGTTGGGAAAGAAAAAGACAACGGAGAAACACTTCCAGGCAAAACTCAAAAAGTTACAAATGACTGACAAAGAGAAAGCTAAATTACTGATAATGCAAACACTCTAAAACCTGGAAAATTAAAAGAATGTCAGTGCCACTAGAAGTAGTAGTAGAGGAAGTTTGGCATTGGAAACTGGTATGGTACAAAGTGGTATGGTAAAAAAATTTCTTATCTACCCTTGCCCACTACCCACCAAAAGCAAATAAACAAGCCTTAAGCAAATAAATAACTCCAAATCATTCTCCTTGACTCAACACAGAGGAAAGATTCTAGAGTGCTGAGGAATGATTGAGATATTTCCCAGTTAGATAAACTGAATCAACATTCCACAACCAAAAGGGTATCCAAAGTTCCAGCCTCAGACACTTCACAGATAATTACAGAAATAAGGATTAAGGGCAAGGTGAAATGTTCCACAGGCAGGAAATGAAGTTGGAGTCATGAGTATAAGGCGGGATTCATGAGAATTCCCCTGCTATGGATCTACAGGCAAACAGGACAAACAACCACCCTCAAGGATCTTACACTCCACTTTCTAAATACAGTATCTCTGGACTCCATCCCCACTAACTATACAGGCAACCATTATTAATTAGGCATTATTAATATAGGCAATCATTATTTCCTGTCTGGATTTCCCCCAGAGGCTTCTTAGTGGTCTCTAGCCTTTAAAATGATCTTGCCTCCTTCTAATTTATTCTTTATACCACAGATGGCGGTTTAAGATATAAACATTATTATTATTATAGGGTAATAAGTGCTAGGACGGGGTAACTAAATGATACTACAAAAGTATCTAAGCAGTCTTTAAAAGTCAGTCTTGGAGGGTCAAGGAACATATTGTGGAAGCAGTAATATTTAAGCTACCTTTTGTAGGATATTAGCCAGGCAAAGGATTAAGACAAAAGACTGGAGGAGAAAGACAATATGAACAAGACCCAAAAAGCATTCGGATGAATGAATTTGAAAGTAGCTCAGCAAAGCAAGAGCTTCAAGTTCAAGGAAGGGTAAGGGTTAATGAAGACAATGAGGGAGAGTGACAGGAACAGATTTTTCATGTAAAGGGTAATGGCACGACTTGTATTTTTCCTGCCCCAAGCCCAGACTCAACTATTTCTCAAAAAAATCCATGGCTCCTTTTATTGGAGAATAGTATTTAGAGAAGATCTGAGCACTGATGTGCTCATTCTGACTAGAGTCTCACGCTCTTTGGCTCTCTCAGGACAGACTTAGGACATGTATATATGTATAGTATACTAACAGACATATCCATGCATCTATATACTTATTTTTGTATTTAAACATTTTTATATATTAAAGACCATGACTTCATATGGCTACCTCCAACTCCAGTCAAAGAAAACATGGTTCATACTAGCCTACTCCTATCTTTACCTGTAACTTCTTTACCCAACAGTGAGAAATTTGACTTTTAGTTATCTACAATATATTCAATTGTTTAATTTATTCAATTATTCTCCTGTATGGGCATTTAGGCTATTTGCAATATTTTGCAACTACACACACTCCTAAATGAACAAACTTGTACATACAGATGTATATCTTTAGAGAAGATTCCTAGAAGTGGGATTGTTGGGTCAAAATATAAGTGCATATGTATTAATAAATTTGTTAGGTATTGCTCTTCAGAAAAGGGCTATGCCAATGTGCATTTCCACCAGCAGTGCATGAAGAAGCCTATTCCCATAGTCTTGCAACAGAATGTGCTGTCATTCTTTTTAATTTTCTCCAATCTGGTAGATGAGGGATGGTATCTTAATGCTGTTTTAATTGGTATTCCTCTGAATAAGCTTAAACTTTTTTCATGTTTAAGGTTCATTATTTATATTATTTGAGAATTGTCTATTTATGTCTTTTTCCCATTTTTCTATTAAGTCTTTGGTCCTTTGTTTCTCAATTTTATCTGTCCTTTAATTATTAGGCATTCTTTATTTTTTTGAGACAGTTTCACTTTGTTGCCTGGGCTAGAGTGCCGTGGCGTCTAGCTCATAGCAACCTCAAACTCCTGGGCTCAAGCGATCCTTCTGCCTCAACCTCCCGAGTAGCTGGGACTACAGGCATGTACCACCATGCCTGGCTAATTTTTTCTATATATTTTTAGTTGTCCAGCTAATTTCTTTCTATTTTTAGTAGAGACAGAGTCTGGCTCTTGCTCAGGCTGGTCTCAAACTCCTAAGCTCAAACAATCCACCCGCCTTGGCCTCCCAGAGTGCTAGGATTACAGGCATGAGCCACCATGCCCAGCCTAGGCATTCTTTATATATTAGGAATATTGGCCTTTGCCTGTAATGTATGTTGAAAACATTTTTCCCCAGTTTGTCAGCTTGTCTTTTTACTTTTTTCATGGTAGTTTTTGCCATGTAAAATTTTATTTTTATGTAGTCACATTTTAAAACTTTTTCTTTTATAGCTTCTGTATTTTGAGTCATATAAAAAAGCTTTCCATATACAAAGGTCAAAGAAGAAAAATCCATGTCTTCTTCTAGTATTTATATAATCTCTCCCTCTCTTTAAACTAGATCCTTAATCCATTTGAAGTTTGTTGTGGGTTTTCTTTGGTAATAGCTTTATTGAAATATAATTCATGTATCATACATTCATCCATTTAAAGTGTCAAATTCAGAGCCTTTTAGTGTATTCACACAGTTGTGCAACCATCACAGTAACTTTTAGAACATCTTCATCATCCCAAAGAGAAACACTGTACCTTTCTGGAATCACTCCCCTTTTCTCCAAACTCCCTCAGTCCCAGGCTAATCTACCTGCTATATAGATATGCCTATTACAGACATTTCATATAAATGAAATCATACAATCTGTGGCCTTTGTGATTGCCTTCTTTCACTTAGCATAATGTTTTCAAGCTTCATCCATGTAGCACCATGTATCAGTACTTTTATTCCTTTTTATTGCTGAATTACATTCCATTGCATGGATAAACAACACTTTGCTTATCCAATTATCAGTTTATGGCCATTTGAATTGTTTGCATTTTGGGCTATTATGAATAATACTATGAATATCTGTATGCAGGTTTCTGTGTTGAGTTTATTATTATGCATGGAGCAAGATGTGAATTTAATTTTATTTCCTTTCAAATGGTTACCAGTACCATTTCTTAAAAAGTCCATTTCTACTTCAGTGATTGAAAATACCCTTTTTATTACTTCCCCTTGTACCTGGGTGTTTCTGGGTTTTCTATTCCACTGCTATATTTGTTTATTCATGGGACAGCAGCATATGGATTTAATTACAGGAGCTTTATAGTATATGTTTTAATGTCTTGTACGGCTAGCCCCAATGGCACTTTTTCTTTTTTAGTTTCTTCCTGGTTATTTTTCTGTTTGTTTTCTCATACAACTTAGTATCAACTTGGCCAACTTCATGAAAGAAAAAAACCAAAAACCAAACCAAAAAAACTTGGTATTTTTGCTGAGATTACATTAAATTTAAAAATTAAGAACTGACATCTTTATAATACTGAGTCATCCTACTCAAGTCTACCTTTGTGACTTTTAAAAGTGTTGAAAATTTTTCCTCCTGTAGATTTCGTATACTTTTTACATTTATTCTCAAGTATTTAATCTTTGTTATTGTAAGTGGAGTTTTTGCTACCATTATGACTGATAACTGGTCTGTGTATATGAGACTACTGATTTTTATAAGTTAATTTTTTACCTGGCTATCTTACTGAATTCTCTATATCATTTGGATTAGTTTTACCAGTAATGTCCTATGGTTTTCCAGCTATACTACAGGTCAAGTATCCCTTATCTGAAATGCTTGGGACTAGGGATATTTTGGATTTTGCATTGTTTTGGATTTTGGAATACTTGCATTATACTTACCACTTGCATCTCTAATTCAAAATCTGAAATGCTTCAATGAGCATTTCCTTAGAGCATGTTGGTGCTCAAAAAGTTTCATATTTTGGAGCATTTCAGATTAAGGATACTCAACTTGTATCACATAATCTGCTAAGACAGTCTTAACTTCTTTACCTATTCTTATGTCTCTAATTGATTTACCTAACTATACTGATTGATACCTCCACTGTAATGTTAAATTGCAGTGAAGACAGTAGGCACTTGGTCTTGTTTAGGTATAAGATTTCTAGCTTTAAGATTAAGATACAGATATTTCATCATTTAAAAATAATCCTGTAATTTCTACTTCTCAAGGGAGGGATTTTTATCATGAACGGGGGGATTTTATTGAAGGCTCTTTCAGCATCTATGGAGATAATTATTTTTCCTTGCAAATCTATTAATATGGAGTATTATACTAATGGGTACCCTAATATTGAACCAGCCCTGCATTCCTACAATAAATCTTACATGGTCATGGTATATTACTTAATAATAATATCATTATTTTATTTGGTATTTCTGCATCAATATTTATAAGGGATACTAGTTTGTACTTTTCTTTCTTTTTTTAGTATTGTTCTTATCAGGTTTAAGTATCAGTACTATATTTTTGTTGCATAAAAGGAGTTCAGAAGCTTTCCAACATTTTCAATGCCCTAGAACAATTTATAAAGCAGCAGGACTATCTGACACTTGAAGATTTGATAGAATTGCCCTATGAAACCATCCAAGCCTAATGAGTTTTATTGGGATAGTTTTTTAATAATATTCTTTATTTCTCCTGTGGAAATTAGTCAGTGTAACCTTTCTCACTCAATTTTGGCAATCTGCATTTTCCTAGAAAATTAATCATTTCATCTAGGTTTTCAAATTAATTGCTATGAAGTCTGCTAAGTAGTCTCTTATAATTTAAAAAATATTTTTTTAATTGTTTTCAATGGTTATTTCCCCTCATCTTCTCTAATTTTGCATATTTGCATTTAACTCCTTTCCTTTACATGACTAGGTTGGCTAGTGGTTTGTCTATTTTGATAATTTAAAAAATTTCAGAATATAGATTCAATTAAGCCAACTGTTTTTTTATTCCCTACCTCATTAATTTCTGCTTTTGTCTATTATTTCTTTTCTTGTCAGCTTGGCTTACTTTGGACATGTTAAAAGATTCCTGTTTTAATGGTGCCCTCTTCTGTCAGTATAGCAAAGTCCAGATATTTTAGTTAATTGCTTGTTTTGTTCTGGGGGGAAAAGCTGGGTATGAATCATGTAATTCTGTGGTTCTCTTTGTCTTGCTGGATTCTGAATTTCTTCTTTCTTCTTTCACTTTATTTCCCCTTCACTACCCAACTGCCAAAGGGTGCTTCTCCTTACTTATGTACCTTCTTTTTCTCCCCTAAAAGCTATGCATTTTAAAGACTGCCTCTGAGAACTGTATGCATTTTTAATGGTCCCTAATATTATCTATTTGGTACTCTATTTTTAAAAAAGAATTTTCAGACTTAGTCGGTGAGTTTATTCTTTCTTGCTAAGTGTTTAGATAAAGCTAAGCTTCCCTCTCTCTTTTGTCCCCACCTTTCTCTGCCCATGCTTGCCAGAAAGTCTTGTGGCAGGCAGGAGCCAAATGAGAGCTCGAAAGATTTGGGGAGTTTTCTCTTTTTTACTTATAGTTATACTGAAGTCTTAAATTCTCTTCAAATTATGCTACATTTTAAAATTCTGTATGGATTTATTTTTTCCTTCTTATGGTTTTGTATTTTTTGGAGGAAAATTGGTATGTAGTAGCTAGATAGCCACTAGTGTCTTCAGGTATCTGGAAGTCCTCCCTGACAATTTTTTTGTAACAGCTTACTGACATAAATTACGTTATCATATAATTGCCCATTTAAAGTATACAATTCAATCCTTTTAGTATGTTCATATATTACTAGTTGTATAACAATCACAATTAATCTTAGAACATTTTCATCACCCATGAAGAAACTCTGTCCTATTTATTAGCTACTGCCTCCTAATTCCTCCATCCCTCATCCTGCCCTAGACAACCACTAATCTGTCTCTATACACTTACCTACTCTGGACATTTCATATAAATGGTATCATACAATATGGCCTTTTGTGACTTTTTCACTTAGTACAATAATATTAAGGTTCATCCAAGCTGTAGTATGTATCAGTAATTTATTCTTTTTTATAGCCAAATGACATTCCATTTATAGATATACCATCGTTTGTTTACCCATTTGTTGGTTAATAAACATTTGGCTTGTTTCCATCTATTCACTACTATGAATATACTGCTGTAAACATTCATATACCGTACAAACTTTTGTGTGGACACGTATTTTCATTTCTCTTAGTTATATATCCAGGAGCTAAATTGCTGGGTCAAATGACAATCCTGTTTTCCCAAGTGTTTATACAATTTTACATTCCCACCAGTAGTGTGAAGGCTTCTAATTTCTCCATATCCTTGCCAAAACCTGTGTGTATTTTTGGTTACAGCTAGTAATCAAAATTAACCAACCTAGTGGACATGAAGTGGTATCTCATGGGTTTGATTTGCATGTTCTCTATAGCTAAAATGTTGAATTATCTTTCCATGCACTTATTGGCCATATGTATATCTACTTTGGAGAAACATCTATTCAGATCATTTTCCCACTATTAAACTGGGTTATGTGTCTTTATTATTGAGTCATAAGGGTTCTTTAAGTATTTTGTATACAAGTTATCACATAAATAATTTGCAAATATTTTCTCCCATTTGTGAAAATATTTCACTTTCTTGATAATATCCTTTGAAATATAAAACTTAATTTGATGAAATCCAATTTATATCTGACATAACTGAAAAACAATTTGCAATATTATATACTCATTAACTGAAAAAAATGTACTAACTAGGAATTTCTGAAGTATAGACATGTTTTTTAAAAAAATTATGAATAGTTATCTTTGGGCTCAAGAGAAGTCAAAAAATGTGAATAAGGTAGTATATAGACTTTTCTGAGAGGTAAAAGGACAATTTTTGATAAAGTCATAGCTTAAATGAGTCTTTTTGCCATTAGGCTACAAAGGACACACATATTGAAAACAGTTTGGAAAATATGACAAAGCCAAATCAAAAACCAAAGGACCTGGAATAATGAAAATGTACATCTGATGGCCCATAAGAGCAGCAAGGCCTTTGGTAATACTGGCCAGAACCTTTATTATACATAATCTCTACAACAATGTCTAAGAATTAATACTTAATTTCTTTCTTCTTATGCTCATTTCTATAACTTTGGAAGAACTAGTTTTTTTATCCTAGGTCCTTAGATAGCTGTAAAGGGGAACTGACTCTCCAACTAGGTGTGGGATGTATAATGTAATCAATAATCTTCCCCCCATCCAAAAAATTTTCTGTCCCTTTGGGTACATAAATCAGTTTTCCTACTGCTGGTCATTGTCTTCTTAGCTGATTAATTAATTCAGCTATACAAACAGATTTCTGACAGGCTAAAGGTAACCAATAACCACGCAGTCATCTGATCACTCACTGAAAACAAATAAAAGATAATTCTTTTGCAAGTACATGGGCCACAAAGTAGAAAGCAGTATTGCTCATGCATTCCTAAATGATAGAGACATCATCACATATGTAAAATAACACTTTAGACACTGCTTTACTACCCTACATGACATTTAACATCCAGATCATTTAACTTGTGTAGCAAATAACAAAAGGTCAGAGAATTATTCTAGATGCAGGCAGTGGAACATAATCTTAAGTGGCAGAGGAAAAGGGATAACTTAGTTGCTTAAATTTAAAAATTCCTTCCTGGGCACAGTGGCTCATACCTGGAATCCCAGCACTTTGGAAGGCTGAGGTGGCGGGAGGATCACTTGAGCCCAGGTGTTTTGAGGCTGCAGTGAGTTATGATTGCACCATTGCATTCCAGCCTGGGTGACAGAGCATGACCTTGTCTCTTAAAAAAAAAAAATTCTCATCTTAAATACCCTATTAAATAAAATAGCTGTTTATAATCAATAGTTTACTTCAAATTCATCAACTGAGGAAATAGATTTTTCTAATTCTTGAAAAAAAAACAACAAATGGATGAAGAGTTAACCCTTAAAAAGGGTCTTCTATGTAATAAGTATGTTCCGGGTATTCCGTATGATGCAAGTATTATTGATACCCTTATTCATGATCAAGAAAACTGAGACACAGATAGGTTAAGTAACTTGTCCACAGTCACACAACTAGGGAGCGGTAGAGTGAGGATTGGAAGTGAGCAGTATAGCTCTAGAGTCCATGTGCTTAACTATTTTGATCACAATCTCTGTGATTGCAAAAATTAAAAAAAAAAAATCTTCTACATTCTTAATAGGTTTAACTGACAAACATTACTATCTATCTTGATTTATTCCTTTCTATGGTACAGAGTAGGGCAAGTCTAGTCCATGTATTCCAATATTAAACTAGTGGAAATTAAATAAGCCATGGTAAAATTTGCAGGACTTAGTAAGGGATTGGACTCAGAGGGACAGAGAAAATAAATATGATACTCAAGTTTCCAACTTCAGCGACTGTGTACGCAGAAGTGAGGTTTAAGATGCCCTGAGGCAGAGATAAGGGAGGAGGAAGTCCTCTCTTTGCTGTCCCCCTGAATATTCTTTGGCTTTTAGGGCAGAGAAATCTCAGGACTGAATGTTTAGATCTCTTATCCACTTGAACCTGTTTCCTATGTGGAAGCGGTTCCCTTAGCAGCCAAGTCATGACTCCTTATCTCCTTCTTCCAAGAAGTCACCAATATTCCCTTCAAATAGGATTTATTTTAATGAAAAACTTATTTTTTAAAAAAGTACTGTTACACTTGTATCAATATTGGACTCCATTTCAAAGGAAGAAAGAGAAAAAGATAGAAAAACTGCATCCAGGAATAAACTCTGAAATGAGAACAGCAGATGATTCTTGGGCATGGTTTCACCATTCAATAAAAAAAAAA
>VBSM01003200.1:12397704-12410605 GCA_008086735.1 Cheirogaleus medius
AAAAAAAAAAAAAAGCTGTAATGAACACCATGCTAGTTTAATTTTTAATTAAAAATATTTAACTTTACTTTTTTAAAGGGAAGATATAATACATGTATCTTGATATACTCTAGGATATTCAGCTATGAAGGTGAGCAGGTGAGATACTCAGCTTACCCATTCTTGGCAGAACATTAGTCAAGCAGTGAGCCGCTAGTCCCCTCTGCTGCACAGGTAGAAAGATCACACTTTGCAGGTGAAAAGTAAAGCTTATATGTGTATGTGCATGCACACACACAATGTAATTATCTACCTTTAGGAGTAAATCAAGTTACTGTCTTGTCAAGTTACTGACTCAAGAGTTTAACAGCACCCAAAGTAACTGGGTGTATAAACCAAAGGAGTACTAATTAATTATATTGGTCTTTGACTGGACCAAGTCTACAAAGAGAAACAGATTGTTAGGCTACAACAGGGATTACTAGACTATGAGCTGCAGATTGCTAGGAAACCACTGAGTTAATGCAAGGGATTCATACATCCATCTGTATCTCAAGCATTATTTCTGACCTTTTGAAATTAAAAAGAAATTCTTTCACATTTGAAAAAGCTGAGAACTTGACCACCTAGTCAAGCAGTAGAGCCAGCAGTGACAATCCTAGTAAGGTGGAAAGTATCTCACCCAGGTTTACAGATTTGACTGTTTCTTTCCCTAGGACAGGTATCTTCCTACCAGACCATGCAATCAACTAATTTACCTTAATTTGAATCTCTTGCTCACTAAACAACCTTCTAACTATAATTTGGCTTCCCATGCAGATTAACCTGAAGAAGAGAATATACTGGAAATGCTGACAGAAGCAGTACTCAACTCTCACAGTAAATTAATAATCTGGCATTCGGATTTATTCAGTCTCTGCAAACCTCACTAACATGTTTGACTTCAGTACTGGCTTTACATGAGTCTACAGAAACAAAACTTCTGAGTTCAAGAAGTTGAGGCTTCAAACATTAGATTTCAATAACATACATTGTATCTTGTGACATCTCATGGCATTACCACTCTTACCTCTAATCATCCCCTTTCAAATAAAGAGACTATGTATGATAATATCAAGAGTTTTACAGATATCCTAGATTAATATTCCAAAGCAACCATCAAGTTTACAAAACAATAATGAACAAACAAACAAACAAAAAAAAACCCACACAAAAAATCCCCCTAGTGTTCTATCTACTTAAGTAGGGTGTGTCTAGCTCAGGGAGGGTAGAAGTTGTTCATAGTCGTCAATGAGATAAAATAAGATGCAAGAGTGATAATCTGAATCCTAAGTTATTTAATAAAGTTTTCCATTTTACTATATGCATATCTGAATTTAAGTTTCAAATATATCTTTTTATTCTACAAGATAGTAATTTAGTTTATTCTTATTGCTAAATTGCAAAAAAGATCTTCAAGGTTAGTTCTGAACAGTAATTTCTAGCAATGAAAATTTAATTAATTACTCTTAAGGAAAATATTTTATTTTGCAAGCAAATAAGAAAAAGATGAATATACTTGTGAGAAATAGCCAAAGAAATAGTTATTTCACAAAAAAGAAATTAAAGATTTTTGATTAAAGAAAAGCAATTTTAAAAAGAGTATTTTTGAGCTGGGTGAGGTGGCATATGCCTATAGCCCCAGCTACTTGGGAGGCTGAGGTAGGAGAACTGCCTGAGCCTAACAGGCGTCCTCAAACTACGGCCCGTGGGCCACATGCGGGTGTTTTCGCCCATTTGTTTTTTTACTTCAAAATAAGATATGTGCAGTGTACATAGGAATTTGTTCACAGGTTTTTTTAAACTATAGTCCGGCCCTCCAACGGTCTGAGGGACAATGAACTGGTCCCGTTTAAAAAGTTTGAGGACCCCTGGCCTAGGAGTTCGAATCCAGCCTGGGCAACATAGGGAGATCCTGTCTTCAAGTAATAAAAAAGAAAAGGTAGCATTTTTCACTGGCAAGGACAGAATTTTGCCAAGTGCAAGGAGCACCCAGACAAATGTGCATTCTCAGATACCATTGATGAGAGTAAAAAATGGTCCAAACTCTCTGGAAGTCAATTTAGCAGTATGTACCAAAAAGCCTTACTGAACATACCCTTTTACCCAGGACAACCACTTAGAAGAATAGCAACCAAAAGAAAAATTACAACATACATCAAAGCATTGTTTTAAAAGACTGAAAAACTGTATACACTATATAACTGGCTGTGTAAATGAAAATGCAGTACATTCAATAAAATCAGAAATTCATTTTGTGGCAGCCAAAAGGATGATGACATTTTAGGTGAAAGGAAAAATAAATCAGACCACAAATTGGTATGTACAGTATGATCTGATTTTTAGTTAAAATAAAAAAGGAATAATATTCATTTAGTGATAACTATTTGCCAGGGAATGTGGAAAATACATTTATACATTTTAAAAAGTTTGGAAAGGCCGTGCGCGGTGGCTCACACCTGTAATCCTAGCACTCTGGGAGGCCGAGGCAGGAGGATCACTCAAGGTCAGGAGTTTGAAACCAGCCTGAGCAAGAGCGAGACACCGTCTCTACTAAAAATAGAAAGAAATCAATCGGCTGACTAAAAATATATAGAAAAAATTAGCTGGGCGTGATGGTGCATACCTGTAGTCCCAGCTACTCAGGAGGCAGAGGCAGAAGGATTGCTTGAGCGCAGGAGTTTGAGGTTGCAGTGAGCTAGGCTGACCCCACAGCACTGTAGCCCGGGCAACAGAGTGAGACTCTGTCTCAAAAAAAAAAGTTTGGAAGGACATATACCAAATGTTAACATCAAATAGCAATTTACTGGTGGCTACTTTTCATATTTTTGCTCATTTGTGTTATATATCTTCCGGGAACATATTTTACACACTTATAAAAATATCAACAAAAATCTATGTGCTAGGACCTATACTTGTGGGAAATGTGAGTCTTTTCTGAGACCTACCTTACTCTGCTCTGCACTATAGAAATTTTTCTGTACCATTTTAATCCACCATTTGCAGACTGATATTTCATTCATCTCACTTCTAAACAATATTTTGCATATAGTAAGTAAGCAGCTGCTCATAACTAACTTACTGCCTAGGTAGAGATATAAAATATACAGAATAACTCATAGGACCCAAATTATAAGCATTAAAAATTAAGACCGGTATTATGTAGTTTATTTTTAGTGATTCGTCTTTTTTATCTATACTAGAGTGATAAAAGTATTCCACTGGGCTTTGGGTACTTACCCCACATCCAGTTCCAACTTATTTAAAAAACATTAATGGCTAACATTATTGAGTGCCAGAAAGATATCTGTTATGATTTTATACCAAATACATTGCTAAAAATTTAAGATGGCTAATAAAGGGCCAAAGAGTATACAATAAAATCACATAAATCACCTTTACCAAAAGGAAGACATATGTTTACCAAAATCACTGATACAGATACTTGATAAGAGGATCAAATTTGAGTCTCATAGTCATAACAGCAAGAACAAAAGGGAAACAAGATAGGCACACAGTTTTCACTCTCAGAAAAGGAGAAAATATATAATGTCTTTAGAACAAAGAGGATTTTTCTTTGCTTTACATTAAAAGGCAATTCTTAAGTTAGCTTTGGCAGTGTATAAACAAAAATTAAGTTATATGGTCCCTGCACAAAATATATGCATGAATAATTTCCCATGCTAAGGATTTCAGAGTGCCCAAGTATCATCCCATAGGCAACTTGCTGGTTGTAAGGAGTAAGTGAGGAAACCAGGTTACCTGCCAAACAAAACACTTGAATTTAAGACATTTCTGCCAATCATTGTCAAAAGAATAAACGATAGAGAGGATGACCAAATAATTAATTGTCCAAACTGAGATACATTTCATAGGGAAAGAGGATACTATTATTTTTGTTGGGCAAGACGTATAAACTGGTGTGGTCACACTAGTTATCTACTTGACAGCAAATGGTAAAGGTAGAAAGTAAAAGGAATGACTTATTTATTTCCTTAAGAAATTAAATGAAATGAACAGTTAACACTTACTGAAGTTGAAACAGGAAGTTTACCTTCCCTAAAGCTGCTTTGTCCCAGCCAGAAAGGGTTAGTTTACTAAGCACACTAGGCTTTTTACCTGCTAAAAGTATGGGACTAAGGTACGGATGAAAAGGTGAAAGAACCTGGCCACCTAAACTCAGTTCAACTGTGCAGGTCTTCATGAACCTGAAAGTATAAATAAATCTGAGAAGGAACATTTTATACAACTAAGCAGATAAAATTTTTTGAAAGTCTAGATATTGGTAGCTGATCTTCTAATTTGTAAGATTAAGACTTAATGCTTGGTATAACGACTGGATTATTAGAAGAAATGCAACTGAAAAGAAATATATGACCACTAATTGCTAAGCATCAGTATTGACGGTAAATCATATCATCTAATACTGAACATATTATTTTTTTTTGATAGGGCTATGTTAATACACTACAGAGTATATGCTGTATGATTTCAGAAAAACTCTTGACTAAATGTCCTACAGAAGATTTGGGAATGATGGTCAAACACACACCGGAAGATGCTGGCTAGCAAGATCAAATGTAAAAACTAACATTCACTTTTTGGAGTAAGTGAATATTCCACATTAAAGTTCACAAATCTTGAAAATCTCATCTTAGTCTCACCCAAAGCCTGGATGTCTATATGCTTCATTACTACAAACAGCCATTAGTCACCTGCTATGAAGATACAGAAAGAAAACGGGTATAGGATAAATTTTAACTACCTGAGGATCATGAGATGATGTTCAATGGCCTATTTCTTTTTAAAACTAAATATCCCTAATTCAACCATTCCCTCTGTGATATGATTTCTAGACTTTTGTCTAGCCATTCTGATGACCATTCCTCTAGACAAACTTCTATCAGTTTTTCTTTTAAAAAATGGTTGCCTATTTTAAATTGATGCAGTTGGACTGGCTAGCAATATAGTAAAAAGATACCTGCCTTAAACAAAAAGCCAAGCTTATAATTCAATTCATTTTTAATTGTCATTTTGTTGTTTTATACTAAATTGATAGTCTTTTTCATGAACTGGGTCAAGCCTTCTTACCACTTGTGTAGTTGATTTTTCCAAACTTAAATGCAGCTTATTATATTCTAGTTAATTATTAACTTTTATTTTGAACCTCATGTCTTTTGTTTTGTTATGCCATTTGATATTGTTTTCTCCTAAATTAACAGACCAGGGGAGAACTAAAAACTATCTTACCATAATGAAAAGTTGCCATAAAGTGTCAACTTTATTTAAAGGCAGAACTGAAGCCAACAGATAAAATGGAATCAAGACTCTGGCTCACTAAAAACAGAAAAATTTCTTTAGACAAAGAGTTGACTAACAATGGAATAGGCATGTACTGTGCAGATTCCTGACATCAGAAGCATTCTTCAGAAATCTGGTCAGGGAGTCTGATGAGATAACCTATGTATTAATCAGGTTATGCTGTGATAATTAACCCCTAAAACTCCCTGGGTTAATACAAAGACTTTGTCTCACTTGCACCACACATTTGTTACCACTCAGGTAACTCTCTAGTACAGAGGTTACTAAACTAGGGCCTGGGGCCCTAGTTTCTGTTATGTCCCTTGCACTAAGAATGGCTTTTATATTTTTTAAGAATTGTGAAAACAAGGCCGAGGCGGGCGGATCGCTCGAGGTCAGGAGTTCAAAACCAGCCTCAGCAAGAGCAAGACCCCGTCTCTACTAAAAAATAGAAAGAAATTAATTGGCCAACTAAAAATATATAGAAAAAATTAGCCGGGCATGGTGGCGTGAGCCTGTAGTCCCAGCTACTAAGGAGGCTGAGGCAGAAGGATTGCTTGAGCCTAGGAGTTTGAGGTTGCTGTGGGCTAGGCTGACTCCACGGCACTCTAGCCCGGGGCAACAAAGTGAGACTCTGTTTCAAAAAAAAAAAAAAAAAAAAAGAATTGTGAAAACAATATAAAAGAACCACAACACAAATAATATGTGACAGAAATGGTATGTGGCCTGTAAAGCCTAAAATATTTACTGTCTGCCTTCTATGTGATGACTCAGAGATTCAGGATGCCTTCAACTTGTGGCTTCTGGCTTCTTTTTCTAAGTGGCTCTGCCATCTTAACACATAGCCTCCATGACATTCTCTTCTGCTAACACTCTAGAATGAGTCATGTAGCACTACCTAAGCAAGGGGGCTGCAAGGTGCATTCTTTCAGATATCCAGGAAGCAGAAGAGTACTGAGTATGAGTAAGCATTGTAAGTCTCTACCCACAACTTGTATATTTTTTATTCTTAGCCAAATTCTATGATTCTAAATATTTCCACTATAAGTTTTCATTTTTAGCACAAATTTTAGTGAAATGGTTTTCATAAAATGGATTCAGAAAGAAATGTATAAAACATCACAGCTCACGGTAAAGTAAAAATGCTTTTATGTTTGGGTTAGAACTAAGACAAAAGAATCTAAATATCTCCAGCATGTTTAAATTCTTTACTTTACACAGCCTTCAATTTTAGTATGCCCACAATGTTCCTAATGAATCATAAAAACTTGAAATTTTAAACATTAAGTGATTTACAACAGAAAAATCGATAAGTCTTGCAGAAAAATATGTACATGCACTGACTCTGTAAATAAAGACCATGTAATTTTTGTGTCATCAGTGCAAGGAAAACTGGGCATTTGGTCATTTCAAAATCTCAACCCTTCTCACTGAATTGATTTAGTAAGTAATGGAACACATGCAAACTGAATTGTATATGACGATAGTGAAATATTTTATAGTTTGTTCAACTGTACGTACTGGGCACACTAAAAGACATAAATTAGAGTATCTCTTTTTCCTTTAATTTAGTAAATGAATGTTTCATTATGTAGTAAGAAGACTTTACTATGAAAAAGCTACAGTCAGCTCCACATTTCCAGAAAGATAAATAACTCTATTAGGGCACAGTTCAAACATTCATGAGAACAGACAGATCCTTCAACCAACTAGTGGTAAGAGATACCCAACTACTAAACA
The DNA here is from genome assembly GCA_008086735.1 of Cheirogaleus medius. Taxonomy (NCBI): domain Eukaryota; kingdom Metazoa; phylum Chordata; class Mammalia; order Primates; family Cheirogaleidae; genus Cheirogaleus; species Cheirogaleus medius. The sequence continues at coordinate 12,404,764 of VBSM01003200.1, forward strand.
ATTGTCTAATATATTACATTGCAGATAGTAGACAGGCAGATCATAGTGTGGGAGATAGGGAAATGAGAGGGCAGCAGGGGGCTCAGCGAAGTATCTAACAATTGATAATGTAGTGATTAAGGCACAGAAATCTACATTTAGTCAAGAGTTGATAGGAAAAAAAACACAAAAATCAAAGAAATCAGAAGAAATGCAAGATGAACCTAGTGATTTTCTAACATCTCGAAACATTTCAAGGGGACAAAATAGCAACGTAGTATTAAGGAATAAAAGATGACAAGTAATATATTAAATTATGAACATTAGTGATAAAAGTATCTTAATTCTAAGATTTCATTGAACAATTAAAACATGAAAATAGATTAAAAAGTAGTAACCTCTAAGTCTTGTTTAATTGTATTATGACTTTCAGAGAAAAATCCTTGAAGAAAAGTTCTGCTAAAAATGTCAATTAGTGGGCCACAGATATTACAAAGAACTTTAAAGATTTGAGAATTATTAAAAACATGATTATTCATTTTAAAGGTTAAAAAATATATTTAGCCACCTTAAAAACAGAAAATACTGACCAAATCACAGTGAAGTATAATTGGAGTCCTGGTTTGATAAAAATAAAAGTTTCCCCATCTCCCTTGACAACCAATTCCAAGTTGACAACATTTATCACTGAAATGTTTGTCCCTAAATCTCCCCAAACTACATTTTAACCCCATTTTCTGTACTGCGTCTATAATAACGTATACATTATCAATAAATGGCCCAAGGGCTACAGCTCCAAAGACATTTAATAAAAAATTTTAACTGTTGGATTACTGGCCCTTCATTTCTTTAACACCTATTCCAAAGTGGTGATATGACAATGACAATAAAAACTAACACTTAAGTGCTCTCTATGCCTGATGAGTGCTAAGCACATTTACATGTATTAAGTCATTTAATCCTCAAAATAACCATTGAGATAGGTATATATTTATCTCCATTTTACATATGTGAGGAAAGGCAGGCAAGGAAGGTTTCAGAAACTGCCAAATGCCTTAAAGCTACTAAATGTAGGAGATGGGATGTTAATCAAGGTATTCCAAGTTTAGACAGCTGTGCTGTCTAATAAGGTAGCTATTAATACTAGCTACATGTGGCTATTTAAATCAATATTAAATAAAATTAAAAATTCAAATCTTCAGTTACACTAGACATATTTCAATTGCTCAGTAGACATATTGTGACTAGTGGCCACCACATTGAGCAGTATAGACAGGGAACATTTCCATCACTGTAGAAAATTCTATTACATAGTACTGACCTCTCTGCTTAGCCATGATATGATTGATATACCTTATGAGAATGTGAAAACTAATGTATTCACCTCAGTTGCTTCTGATGTGTGCCTATTTATAGAATTGGCATTACACTTGAATCAATTAATCTATAATTCAATATTTCCAATATTTTTTATTTTTCTCTCAACTCATTATCATTTACATTATCCACCATATTGTATCTCTTAAAATATGTACCTCTCTAGCACTGTGGACTCCATGTCTCGATATGAAGAATTATATAGGTCTAAGATCCAATGTCAAAAAATTATTTTGTACATTCCTTTGTACATGGGCCCATGTATTTTATTCAATGAATACTGACAATACATACAAGCTTCTGTTATCTCTGTCTATTGAATGCTCTGTTCCTCTACTTCTGGTAATAGTATCACTCTTGTCCAGCAGCCTTGCCTGGCACTTAACTTGCAAATCCAGCCTCAGGAAGGGTAGCCATGACCTAGACATGAACTATACCACAGTTCAAGGTTGAATATGTGACTTAAGCTGGGTCATTCACAATGTGCCATAAGATCTTCCTTGCCATTGGCTCATTCCTATTGGGATCGAGACCCATAAGGACCAAGTAAGCCAGGATTCATAGCAACCATTTTTCCTGGCAACATGGATGAAGCTGTCTACAGGATACCTGCAGAGAAGAAATAAGAGTCAGATTATACTATTTGAGGTCTGGACCTAGCAGTCCCTTAACTTGTGGACCTAGCATTCGTATCAGTTAGTAAATTCCCGTTTTGTTAAATTACTATGCTTTGGACTTCTATCACTTATAATCTAAAGAACAGCAGTACAACAATCAGAGATGAAGAGTTCTAAACCCCTTGGTATTTGGGAAGGAGAATAAAATGCTAAAGATATACTATATGCTCTTCAATCTTTAAACAGTGGCACCTTTTCTACAAGTAAGGGTAAATATATTTCTAAAGGAGACTAGAGCAGTATGATCTAGGTAATGAGGTATCTAATAAAATTTTACAATCTAGAGAACCCAAGTAGAATAATTTTAATAGTTTTTTTTTTCCTCCTCATATGAATTCCAACAAGTGTTGCTTCGAAATGACAGTTTTGATTTTTGGCTTATTAAAGTCAGTTAATGATTCTTGTCTCTCCAACTAAGATGGAGCCTAAGTCTCTTAATCATCTTTTCACACTCAGTATTTAACAAAGAACCTGACATATGGCACATATGTAATACATGACCACTCAATCAATTGCTCCTTCTGACCACAAATAACCAGTTTGATTTATTTTTTGATGTATGTTCTAGTGTTTTTTTTTTAAACTGCTTTATTGAGATATAATTCACATACCATACAATGGTATACTATTTAATGGTATGAAAACCATTCAATGGCTTTTAGTATATTCAGAGTAGTGTGACCCTCACATCAATTTTAGAACATTATTATCCCCAAAAAGCAACCCCATTGCCCTCAGTCATCACCCCCTAATCCCCTCTTTTTCTTCAACCCTAGGCAGCTACTAATTTACTTTGTGTCTCTATAGATTTGCCTATTCGGGACATTTCATATACCTGGAATCACACAGTATGTGGTCCTTTGTGACTGTCTTCCTTTACTTAATATGTTTTCAAGGTTCATCCACGTTGTAATATGTATCAGTACTTCATTCCTTTTTATTGTCATATGATATTCCACTGCATGGATATACCACATTTTGTTCATCCATTTATCAGCTGGTGGACATTCAGGTTGTTTCTACTCTTTCACCATTATAAATAATGCTGTAATGAACATTCATGTACATGCTTTGTGTGAACATAATATTTTCATTTCTCTTGGCTATATACCTACGGATAGAATTTCTGGGTCATATGGTAACTTGTATCTAATCATTTAAATGTTTAACCATTTGAGGAACAGCCAGACTTTTTCCAAAGTGGATGCACCACTTTATATTCTCACTGGTACTACATGAGGATTCCAATTTGTCACTCTACATCTTGTCAACATTTATTATCTGATTTCTTGATTATAAACATTTAGTGGGTGTGAAGTGGTATCTCACTGCGGTTTTGATATGCATTTCCCTCATGGCTGATTATGTCTATTTGATTTTTAAATTTATTCTTGTATGTCACAGCAGAAGTGTGTCATCAGCACAAAGAAGGAAGTTTGTCTATTTGCTGAGTCTGAATGGACATGGACGACTTCATGTGTTACTTTGTGAGAGCTTCTGTAATAAAGCATGACAAACTGGTTGGCTTACACAACAGAAAATTTATTGTCTCACAGTGTTTGAGCTCAGAAGTCCAAAATCTAGGTGTTGGCAGGGCTGGTTTCTTATGATGGTTGTGAGGGATCTGTTCCAGGCCTCTCTCTTTGGCTTGTAGATGGCCATTTTCATGTTCCCATGGCATTTTCCTTGTATAAAAACCTGTCTCTACATTTCCCCTTTTTATAAGGACTCACTCCCGATCCACAGCCTTATGGGAATGAGAAACAGTGCAGACATTTTGAAAAACAGTTTGGCAGTTCCTCAAAAGGCTAAACATATTTACCATATGACCCAGCAATCCTAGTCTTAGGTATATACCCAAGAGAAATGAAAACATACATCTGCACAAAAACTTCTCCAAGAATGTTTATAGCGGTGATATTCATAATAACCAAAAAATAGATAACCCAAATATCCATCAACTGAGGAATGGATAAAGAGAATGTGGTATATCCATTCAATGGCATATTATTCAGCCACAAAAAGGAATGAAGTACTAATTCATATTATAACATGGATAAACCTTGAAAACATTACATTAAGTGAAAGAAGACTATATATTGTATGATTCTATGTATATTAAAAGTCCAGAACAGGCAAATCTAAAGAGACAAAAAGTAGATTAATGGATACCTAGGGCTGGGGAAGGGGAGAACATGGGAGGGGCTGTTAATGGGTATAGGGTTTCTTTTTGAAGAGATGAAAATGTTCCAAAATTACATTACGGTGATGATTGCATAACTTTGTGAATATACTAAAACCCAATGAACTGTACACTTTAAATGGATGAACTTTATGGTATGTAAATTATTTTACTTTTTTTACAAACAAGGTTTGCTGTCATTGCCCAGGCAAGAGTGCAGTGGCACAATCATAGCTCACTATAACCACACTCCTGGGCTCAAGCACTCCTCCCACCTCAGTCTCTCAAGTAGCTAGGACTACAGACACACACCACCATGCCCAGCTAATTTTTTTATTTTGTAGAGATGAGGTCTCTTTATGTTATGCAGGCTGGTCTTGAGCGATCCTCCTGCTTTAGCCTCCCCAAAGTGCTGAGATTATAGGCATGGACCACTGCACCTAGCATGGTATGTAAATTGTATCTCAACAAAGCTGTTTAAAAAATCAGAGGAAGAAAATTAACACTGGCCAATGAATTTCAACATGATTCATGTAAGTCAGGTTATATAAAAACTCTTTTAAAAAAAACCCACATCACATCTTGAAATCTTCTTATAAAAATTTATAATGGTGCTTGATCAAGAGCATCTGATTAACCCTTGTTCAAATGCCTGCTTATGGAAGCCAAGTCCATTTCTCATTAACTTCGGGATTGTTATGAACCATATTCTGAAGCTCCTGAATCCCTGATTTCTGCAACTGCTGCACATCTTAATTCCTGCCTACTTCTTTCAGGGTGAGGATTTGGAAACATTATTGCTAACCTAGATTTGTCAAAAATTGGCTGGGCACAGTGCCTCACACCTGTAATCCTAGCACTCTGGGAGGCCGAGGTGGGAGGATTGCTTGAGCTCAGGAGTTCGAGACCAGCCTGAGCAAAAGCGAGACCCCCATCTCTACCAAAAATAGAAAGAAATTAGCCAAGCAACTAAAAACAGAAAAAATTAGCTGGACACAGTGGCACGTGCCTGTAGTCCCAGCTAGCTGGGAGGCTGAGGCAAGAAGATCGCTTGAGCCCAGGAGTTTGAGGTTGCTGTGAGCTAGGCTGATGCCATGGCACTCTAGCCCAGGCAAGAGAGTGAGACTCTGTCTCAAAAAAAGAAAAAAAAAAAATGTACACAAATCACTGCTATTTGGCTTTTGCCGTAACATATTTACTGTGATCCTAGAAAGGACAAATAAAAAAGGAACTAAGTATTGTACTTCATTTCAGTATGAAATATACTGAATTTCCTCCCATTTGGCTGAACTTCAATTCAGAAGAACTATTTCAAATATTAAAAAAATAAAAAATAAGGAAAATAATCTAGGTAACCAAGAAAACTACTCATAGAATGGATGTCAAGGAACATAAAAACAAACTAGCCATTAAAATGATCTACTTCACAAAATTTACTTAATTTAAAAAATATATCCTGGTTTACAAAATGCATAAGAAATTATTTTTTAAAATAGTACTCCTTCAAGTCATTACAGTCATGAAGCCTAACTTCAACAGTACTGCCAAATAATAACCTGGGATTTTTAACCAATTCGGTACCGCGCTCACTGGCTGCAAAACCTTGCCCACAGCCGGCACTCATAGT
>VBSM01003200.1:12413737-12432958 GCA_008086735.1 Cheirogaleus medius
AAAAAAAAAACCCAAAACAACCACCCCCCAATCCACTCATAACTAAAAAAGTCATGCATCTCTAGATCAAAGGTGATTCATAAGTAAAGTTAATGTCAAACTAACACTCTTTTTTAAAACTTAGGTGAAAATGAAATACATATAATTAACCACTTTAAAGGTATAAATCAGTGGTATTTAGTGTACTCCCAATGTTGTGTAACTACCAGTTGTCTCTAATTTCAACTTTTTCTTACTCCATAAAATGCTCCATCATCCATTAAGGAATCACTCCCTCTTCTCCCCTTTCCCCTGGTCCTGGAGAACTCTAACCTGTTTTGTCTCTGGATTTGCATATTCTGAATATATCACATAAAAGGAATCATACAATATGTGACCTTTGTAGATGAACATATTAAAGAATTCTACTTCTAAATTTCAATGACTTTATATGCTGCAAATACAAACACATTCTAGGAAAGATTCACACTTAATTATATCAAATTAATATAAAAACCTACTTACCTAAAGTCAATCAATGGACTAGGAAAAACAGGTTAATTTCTAAAGTTTCAATAATAATGTTCAAAACTTAAAAAAAAAAAGAGAGATGATTTTAAAGAATCTTCCTAACTACTCTTTATATTACTGAGAATAGCAAGAAATCATCAAAAGTTTGACAGTATCCCAGCTGTGTTATGATTTAATTTTATATTAACAAAATTTCAAGAACGAGGAAAAGAATGAAGAAGAAATGAAGGACTAACAAGTGGATTTTTGTGCACTATATTGCATGTTAGCAGGCATTTCTTAGTTGAAGATTTAAAACTTATTCTCAAATAACAACAAAAACAATATAGGTGTTCATTAACAGAATGGAAAAATGAACTGTATATTTATATAATACCATTCTGTAATAAAAAAGGAACTATTCATACATGTATCAAAATGGATAAATCTGAAACATGTTGAGTGAAAGAAGCCTTATACAACAGGAGTATCTACTACAATATTTTATTTATATAAATCTTAGAACAAGCAAATATAATACATGGTGGAAGAGAATTAGAACTTTTGGTCGTTGCTTCTTGGGCTGGGGGAGTGGGGGCTGACCAGGAAAAGAAAATGAAGGAACTTTCTGGGGTGATGCTAATGCTTTATATCTTGATGGATGTATGGGTTATAGAGATGTATACAATTTGTCAAAAATGCATCAAATGGTACATTTATGACTTATACATTTTTCTTTATGCATATCTACCTTTAAAAAACTAATCAAATACTGAATTCTAGCTAATAATATGCGATGCTGAAGTGTTTAGGGGTCAAGTATACCAATTCGTGCAACTTAATTTGAAGCGCATCAAAAAATAAGATGGACTGATGGATATGGGATAAAGCAAAAGAGCAAATTTAATTGTAGAATTGAGTAACCTACCAAATTTTGTGAATGTCTGGAAATTTCAAAATAAAATGAAAAATCAGCAGATCTCTGACAGCAGATCTCTGAATAGCAATCAAGAGGTTAGATGACACTAGAGGTTGGATGCAATGGCTCATGCCTACAATCCCTGCACTTTGGGAGGACAAGGTGGGAGGATCACTTGAGGCCAGGAGTTTGAGACCAGCCTGGGCGGCATGGCAAGACACTGCCCCTACAAAAAATGGAAAAATTAGCCAGGTGTGGTGGTGTACATCTGACATAGTCCTGCCTATTCCGGAGGCTGAGGTGGGAGGATCGCTTGAGCCCAGAAGTTCAAGGTTGCACTGAGCGATGATGAAGCCACTGCACTCTAGCTCGGGCAACAAAGCAAGAGTCTGTCTCTTAAAAATAAATAAATAAATAAATAAATAGAATGCTAAGTTCAAAATCATTTTTGTTTTTCAGACAGAGTCTTGCTCTGTTGCTTGGGCTAGAGTGCAGTGGACTCATCATGATTCACTGTAACCTCCAATTCCTGGGCTCAAGTGATCCTTCTCACTTCAGCCTCCAGAGTAGCTAAGACTACAGGCACCTGTCACCATGCCTGGCTAATTTTTTAAAACTTTTCGTGGAGATAGGGTCTTGCTCTGTTGCCGAGGCTGGTCTCAAACTCCTGGCCTCAAGTGATCCTCCTGCCTTGGCCTCCCAAAGTGCTGGGATTACAGGCATGAATGAGTCACCATGCCCAGCCCTAAACTTAGCATTCTATACTATCAATCAGGTCTGATGACAGAATGAAGACTTCAGGAATGTAATGCCTCAGAAGGTTTACTTCTTAAGCAACCTTTCTTAGGAAAACATCTCAGACTATTATTTAGTAAAATGAGTGTAAAAAATAAGAAAGAGGAAGGATCCATAGCATTGAGCAAACAGCTGATTCAACCTAGGAGGGCAGTGAAGGGATGAGAGTTCTGAGCAGGACATAAGAATCCAAGAGAAAATCTCTGAGGGAAAGGACTCCAGGAATCAGAGGCTGGATAATCTTGATGATATGTTGACGGTACATTATTGTTTGTCAACTAGAAAAAAAGACAATTAGAAACTCCAGGAAAAGTGAAGAAAATTAGAAGTCATACTCCTAAGGTGTAACAAGTAACAAGTGACAAGTGACATGATTTTGATGGAAGCATAGAAAAGGATATATTTGATTTTTGGTGCTGAAACACTTTTCAAATGACTCATGAATCCTGATAATAAAACAGCAGATAAGGGAATGATAATCAATTATAGACCCACTGTATATGTATATATGTATATATATATTCTTATGTATATAAGAAACGTAAATGAATTTTCTGTTTAGACTTGGATCTCCATCCCCAGGATATCTCGTAATATATTTATAAATATTCCAAAATTCAAAAAAATAAAAAGAAAACTAAAGAGATCCAAAACATTTTTTATTCTAAGCATTTCAGATAAAATATATTCAACCTTATATATGATGGATATTTTTTTCTACTTGACTTTCTAGTTTTAAAATAATTTGAGTCACCAAAAGTTGCATAAAATAGTATAGCAAGGTCCCACGTATCCTTCATCCCATTTCCCCCAATAACATGACGACAGTATAGATCAATACCAAAACGAGAAAACTGACACAACCTTATTCATATTTTTCACCAGTTTTACATGGACTCATTTGTGTGTGTGTAGTTTTGTACAATTTTATCACATGTATTTACTTAAGTAACAATAACAACTACAATCAAGATACAGAGCCATTTTACCACCAAAACAATTCCTCATGCTACTCCTTTATAGTCACACCCATCAGCTCCTTGACATTATCCCTAATTACTGGCAACCACTAAACTGTTCTCCGTCACTATATTGGGAGGATATTACAGGAATGGGATCATATGGTATGTAGCCTCTCAAGATTTTTATTTTACTTTGCATATAACAGTATCTCATTTTTTTGCACTTTGCATTATAGTGCTTTGCAGATATTGCATTTTTTTAAAATTGATGATTTGTGGCAACCCTGAGTCGAGCATGTCTAACAGCACCATTTTTCTAACAGTATACACTCACTTATTGTCTGTGTCACATTTTGGTAATTCTTGCAATATTTCAATTTTTTTCATTACTATTATATATGTTATGGTGATCTGAGATCAGTGATCTTTGATTTTACTATTGTAATTGTTTTGAAGTACCAACAAACTGCACCTATATAAGACAGTGAACATTAATCCATAAATGTTGTGTGTTCTGACTGCTCCACCAACTTGGCCAATGCCCCATCTCTTCTCCCTCTCCTCTAGCCTCCCTAATTCCCTGAGACACAGGAATATTGAAATTATGCAAAGTGATAACCCTACCTGTAAGTATTCAAGTGAAAGGAAGAGTCACACATTTTGCACTTTAGATCAAGAGCTAGAATTGATTAAGTTTACTGAGGAAGGCATGTGGAAAGCTTAGAAAGGCCTCAAGCTAGGCCGCTGGCACCAAACAGTTGGCCAAGTTGTGAATGCAAAGGAAAAGTTCTTGAAGGAAATTACAAGTGTTACTCCAGTGAACACACAAATGATAAGAAAGCAAGACAGACTTACTGCTGGTATGGAGAAAGTTTCAGTGGTCTGGATAGGAGGATCAAGCCAGCCACCACACTGCTTTAAGCCAAAGCCTAATCCAGAGCAAGGCTCTCTCTTCAATTCTCTGAAGGCTTATAGAGGTGAGGAAGCTGCAGAAGAAAAGTTTGAAGCTAATAGAGGTTGGTTCATGAGGTTTAGGAAAGAATGCATCTCTATAACATAAACATGCAAGGGGAAGCTGCAAGTGCTGATGGAAAAGCTGCAGCAAGTCATCCAGAAAACCTAGCTAAGATCACTGATGAAGGTAGCTACTACAGTAAACAATAGATTTTCAATGGAGACAAAACAGCCTTCTGTTGGAAGAAGGTATCATCCATGACTTTCATAGCTAGAAAGGAGAAGTCAATCCTGGCTTCAAAGTTTCAAAGGGCAGGCTAATGCAGCTGGTGACTTTAAGCTGATATCAGTGCTCACTGATCATTCTAAAAATCCTAGGGTCTTTCAGAATTATGCTAAATCTACTCTGCTTGCGATTTGTAAATAAATCAACAAAGCCTGGATGATAGCATATCTATTTATCATGTGGTTTACTGAATATTTTAAGCCCACTGTTGAGACCTAATGCTCAGAAAAAAAAAGATCCCTTTCAAAACATAACTGCTCATTGACAATGTACTTGGTCATCCAAGAGCTCTGATGGAGATGCACAAGGAGATGAACTTTTCATGCCTGCTAACACAACACTTATTCTGCCGCTCACAGATCAAAGAGTAATTTTGACTTTCAAGTCTTATTATTTAAGAAATACATTTCATAAGGCTATTGCTGCCATAGTTAGTGATTCTTCTGATGGAACTGGGCAAAAGTAAATTGAAACCTTCTGAAAAGGATTCATCATTCTAGATGTCATTAAGAACATTGGTGACTCAAGGGGGGAGGTCAAAATATCAACATTAATGAGAGTCTGGAAGTTGATTCCAACCTCATGGATGACTTTGAGGGGTTCAAGACTTCAGTGGAGAAGTAACTGCAGATGTAGTAGAAATAGCAAGAGAACTAGAATTAGAAGTGGAGCCTGATGATATGACTGAATTGCTGCAATCTAATGATAAAACTTGAACAGATGAGTAGTTGCTTCTTATGGATAAGCAAAGAAAGTGGTTTGTTGACATAGAATCTACTCCTGGGGAAGATGCTATGAGCATTGTTGAAATTACAACAAAGGATTCAGAATATTACATAAACCTAGTGGTAAAGCAGTGGCAGGGTTGGAGAGGATTGACTCCACTTTTGAAAGAAGTTCTACCATGGGTAAAATGCTATTAAACAGTGTCACATGCTACAGAGAAATCCTTTGTGAAAGATTTCAATCAATGTGTCAAACGTCATTGTTGTCTTTTTAAGGAACTGCCACAGCCACCCCAACCTTCAGTAACCACCACCCTGATTAGTCAGCAGCTATAAACATTGAGGCAAGACACTCCATCATCAAAAAGATTAGAACTCACTGAAGGCTCAGATGATCATTAGCATTTTTTTTTTTTAGCAATAAGGTAGTTTTAAATTAAGATACGTACATTTTTTTTAGACAAAGCTATGGTACTTAATCAACTACAATATAAGGTAAACATAATTTTTATATGTACTGGGAAACCAAAAAATTCTGTGTGACTTGCTTTATTGCAGTTGTCTAGAACTGAACTTGCAACATCTCTGAGGTATGCCTATAATTCCTTTGGGATCCATCTAAGTTGCTGTGTCAATACAGTCATGCACTATACAACAATATTTCAGTCAATGATGGACTGCATATATGACGGTGGTCCAATAGGATTATAATGGAGCTGAAAAACTGCTATTGCCTAGTGACATCACAGCCATCGAAGAGTGTTGGCTCAACACAGTACTCACATTTGTGGTGATACTAGTGTAAACAAACCTATTGCACTGCCTGTTGTAGAAAAGTACAGCCCATATGCTATGTACAGTACATAATACTTGATAAGTACATTATTAGTTTATGTATTTATTAACAGTACACTTTTTATCATTATTTTACAGCACACTCCTACTTCTAAAAAAATAAAAAGTTAACTGTCAAACAACTATGGTAAGTCTTTTAGAAGGTATTTCAGAAGAAGGTATTATTAACATAAGAGATGTTAACGCAAATCTATGCGTTATTGTTCTTGAAGACCTGCCAGTGGCACAAGGCGTGAAGGTGGAAGACAGTGATAGTGATAATCTTGACACTGTGTAGATCTAATGTGTTTCTTTCTTAGTTTTAAACAAAAATGTTTAAAAAGTAAAAAATAAAACAATTTTAAAACAGAAAAATGCTTAAAGAAAAAACATTTTTGTACAGCTGTACATGTTTGTACTTTAAGTGTTTTGAGAAGAGTGAAAAACTTAAAAAAAGTAAAAAGTTTATAAAGTAAAAAAGTTACAACAAGCCAAGGTTAATTTATTGCTGCAGAAAGAAAAATATTTTACAGTTAGTGGAATCTAAGTGTACAGTGTTTATAAAGGCTACAGTAGCGTAATGTCTCAGGTCTTCACAACTAACTCACTGATTCACTCACAGTAATGTGCAGTTCCATGTGCTCCATTTGTGGTAAGGGCTCTTTACAAGTATACCATTTTTTATCTTTTATATCATATTTTTATTGTACCTTTTCTATGTTTAGATATACAAGCATTTACCATTGTATTACAATTGCCTACAGTATTCAGTATAGTAACATGCTATACAGGTTTGAAGCCTAGGAGCAATAGGATATAGCATAGATCCTAGGTGTGTAAAGGCTATACCACCTATGTTTGTGTAAGTACACCCTATGATGTTCGCACAACAGTTAAATCACCTGATGACACATTTCTCAGAACCTAGTCATGCAAGGCATGACTATACTCCTTTTTGTGGCTATATAGTATTCTATGATATGGATGTATTACAGTTTAGCTATTCACTCAGTGAAGGACATTTGGGTTTTTTCCAGTCAGATACTTATTTTTAAACAAAGCGATTCTGTAATAAGCAAGCTATTTTCCCAAGAGGATTTTAAAAATGAGGGCCCATTACAATGAGGGCCTAATGTTCATTTAAACTATTGCTTTCCATACATGTATAGAGATTTTTGATTTCACAACATTAAGACCTTTTGTTGTTTTTAAATTCCAGAGCTTCCCTCCCCAGTGAGGGCCAAGGTAGCAAGGTAAATCTGCAGTTAGTGAAACTTCTACATTAGACTGTAAAGTGATATTTTATTCTAGTTATGTAACTTCTTTCATGTAGAAGACAAGATAGTGAAGTTAACTGTACAACTAGCCCACAAAAGTAATTTTAATTGTCATCTATCAAACTAATGTTAGGAGATGTCAAATTCAGTACTTTAAACCCTTAGAACAGAAATATCAAATTATTGCCTTTCAAGAAGAAGGGTCAAGAATATTTTTTAAAATATAGTTTATTTTCTCTAATTTTGGGGGGTAAGAAGTAGTTACAGGGAGTTGTAGATGAAAACAGTCAAGCAGACATCATTTAAATATGCTGTGTAATCTAATTTATGAAACAAGAAGGCTCAAAAACCTTACAGCTTGCCTAGAGAAGTGAGCTTACAGGTAGAAATTTAAAAAAAAAAATCACAAATCTAAACATCACAAGGCAAAGACAGAACAACAAAGATCATAAAGTATAGGCTTTCAAAATTCTCAGAAAAAAAATTAATAGGTGTGTGTCTGGAGACTAAGAACAGGTAAGAAGATGCAAAATATTAAAAAGATAAAATCCGAGAACACAAAACCAAATTGCTGGAAAATAAGGTAGAGAATTAGCTTTGAGCCAGGATTTAGTAGCTCATCTCTATTTCAACCCTCAGCCAATAACTAATTGAATTAAATTCTAGAAATGATATACATTCATGACCATGCTAATGCCTTATCAGGTACAAACAAATTTGTTTAATTATGTAACACTTCCTTATTTGAGAAGCAAAGTTAACTTGACAAAATTTTAATCACATGATTTCATTCTTTGCACATGTCTGTATTATTAGTAAACATTTTATAGAAGTCCTAGGGATTAAATGAAAGATGATTTAATTTTTTACTGTTACACTGAGAAAAAAACTGAGAACAGAAAAATACTGAGAAAAAACTGGCTCTACAACAGTCATGTCAGTTTAGTTATTAATATCTTAAGTTATAATAAATTATTATTGATACATGCAAATGTGACTAAAAAAGAGAGTATTGATTTTGTGGTTTGGCAGTGCAAGAGCTATTTGAAAATTTCATTGCCATTTGTTACCACACCTCCTTGACATATGGACTTCCAACATATTTACAATAGATCATGGAAAATGTTAATAGTGATATTTATAATTCAAATAGCAAACCCATCAAACATTAAGTGTTTATTGTTGCAATATTTTCAAGAATGGAAAAAATAAAACTTATCAATTCTCACTACTTTATTTCTGAAGAATTAAAACTTAATCTTAACTCAAATGGATATAATTAGGTATTCTAAAATGCCAGTTCAAAGAAAATACTCTTATTACTTGTAAGGCATGACAACACATGTCTTCTGCATAAAATTTGACAAAGCTTATTTTGATTTTATAAAATTTTCTACTGCTGCTGCCATGTAATCCCTCCTTGGAGGAGCACCCAATTGTATTGGGTTCAAAAACTTGGGAGGCCTGTCATAACATTATTTATCGCAGCTCATTATTCAGCATAAGGTGTAGCATAATGCCTCTTCACACGTAGGCATTACTGTCAGAAAGGCTTCATAATAAAACTATTTTCATGCTAACTTTAAATTTGTTTTAACTGTACAAACACCGAAGACATGGTTATGTGTGAAGACCCCGTATATTTTAAAAAGTCCCTGGGGAAGAGAAAGGAACAATAATGCCTGGTGGATTGTTTCACAGAAAAGAAATACTCAAGTATTGATAAATAATGAGAATTAAAAAGAACAGCACCAAAACTGTAGTTAGCATATGGCCACAATGAATTCAAATGACTGCTTAATCTTAAATCTATAAGGAGTTCAACTGTCATGCAGTAGCACAATGAATATGGATAGTAACTATATAAACTAGATCTTGAAACACAGACCAGCTAAATAAATTTGAAAGATATTACAATAGTTTACCACTACAACAAGAAGCACACTAATCCTCTTGAAATTTATTCCACAAATGCTTGCATTTTAACTCAAAGGCAAAAAAATCTTATAAGCTAAAGAACTTTTCTGTACTTTATGACCAACTTCCCATGTACTTTTTGCTTCAAAAATGACTAGCTGCAAACTGCACTTAAGTCACTATATAAAGTAATATACCCATGGCACTCCTTTTTAACAGAGTATGCTGTCAGGCTGCAACACCACCTTGCACATATGAACAACAAACTCCAAACATGCATGAAAATAACAATAGTTAATACTTAATCACACAAACTATCAATCAGGCACAATGCTAGGGGTTTTACATACTTTAATTCTCATAACTCTGCAAGTTAAGCATTATCATCCTCATTTTACAGATGAGGAAACTGAACTGAGGATCATAGAGGGAGTCCAACAGCCAGTAAGAGAATGGAAAAGCCTTCTATATTTTCAACAGCCCTGTCTGTACATAAATATCATTAGATTTGAAAGCATCAATTGTATAATTTATCAATTAACCAACAAGTTTTGGAAAATACTATGCTGGCAAGATTGTTATGGAAACTTTGTGGGGAGCTGAGGGGACTTACTTTCCAAGGCCACATATTTCATTTTTTAATACATATCCAATATTCTCCCAGGTCCTGAATCAATGGATCTATGTCAATTCTGTATCTAGGTGTATTAAATATGGAATATAAATCATTAAGCCAGCAGTCTTCTCAGACTCTCAAGAAAAGGTCTAACATTTAGTCAAAACTCAGATATTTTTTCATAATTTAAGTTTAATCTCCAACAAGTAAGGTCAGAAATGGGCTTAGAATTTTATCTCTGATTACAAGTATGTCTACCACACATTATAGAATTATTTAAAGACATATTCTCCCAGGCAAAAATGCAAAGAGTGGTATTTGGAAAGATGAGCATTTAAAACAAAATGTGGTGAAGAAGTTATAACAGAATGCCCTAAAATATAGCTAAATATACCAAATTTTAATAAATTGAGGCATGTCCAATTACTTTAGTCATACTGGCATCCTACTAAATACTTTGCAGATTTTGTTTCAAATATTATAAATGGGTGGACTTCCCAGTTCGACTTTAACCATCTTTTCACTATGTAAAACTTCTTATAATCAATGACATTTAAACTAAAAGCAAAAGGTTTCTTCAAAGTTACAGTTAGGCCAACTACATAACCTTGGAGATACTCTTTGGAAAATTTTATTAGAAAAAGCATATGCTATTTACATTAAAATCCTTACTATTTCAGAAAGCACCTCTTCACCTTTTACTTAGTTGACTTGATATCCCAGGACAATTATACCTAAGGCGTGACAGCCTCAACAATTTAAGTTTCTTTTTAAAAAAAGTTCAAAGGACAGAGGCACCTGGTTGCAACTAACAACAACAAAAAAATAGAAAAGAACAAAAACACCAAAAAACTTCAAACACACAGGGATTTCGGGGGCAACTTAAGGCACAAGCATAAAAACGTGTGTAAATCTGATCCCCGGGGATCGTGGCACTGACAGTCATTCAACTTTCCAATATTCTCACTGTGCTTTTTCTGGTACCACATGCAAAATGTGATACACATTTTACCAACACACCTACATTTTACCAACCGGTCGGAGTTGGAAATTCCCCCGAGGTAAGTAAGGCCAGGGCGTGCGGCCGTGGCCGGGGAGCCGGGGCACCGGCGCCAGCCACCAAGAGAGAAGAACCACGCACGGCACCCGCTCCTGGCAGGCCTGCTGTAGCTGGTTCCCCAGTCCCTGGGGCTGCAAGAGCAGCTGTAGCAGCAGCAGCAGCAGCCATAGCAGGGACTCGGGAACCTTTCCCCTGCCTCCTCGGCTAGGCCTCGAGGGGTTTGCTTTTCACATGGCCCCCGGGTGGGGGCGGTGGGCACAAGGTAGTGGCTGCAGCTACAGCCTCAGCAGCCCGCCAGGCAAGCCCGGCTCCCTCAGAACCCGACCTGCAGGCAGGCTGGCAGCAGCGGGACATCGGCGGGGCCCTGACTGGAGCGCAGACGGCTCGGCGGCGAAGGCCACCTTCTCACACACATCACTCCCCTGCCTGCCTCCTTCTCCGTTAGCGCTACCGGTTGGCGGGCGGGGGAGGGGAGCGAGGCGCGTTATTCCCGGGGAGCTGAAGGGGGGAGGGGAGGGCATCTCTTACCCGCGTTACTGAGGAGGAGGAGGCGGCTGGAGCGCGGCGCGGCGGGGCGACGGCGGGGCTGGGTGGGTGCAAGTAAGAGTCTTACGAAAGGGAATTAACCCCATCACCAGCCCGGACACCGGCTCCAGCGGCAGCCGCGGCTGGCAAAATCCCGCCCCTTCCCACCACGCACTAGCCCCGCCTCTTCGTTCTCTTTGAGGGGCAGGCGACTAATCATAGGTTGTACATTGATGGAGTGACACGAATATCACCCAATCACGCTTGAAAAAACTACCCTCTCTCCACCCCTTTATCTCCTCCCGGGCCGCGGGAGAGCCGTGCCAAGTCTTCCTCCACCCTCAAGGGAAAAACAACCAATCCGTGGTAAGTAACAGCCCTTGAAGGACGCAACAACCAACCAATAGTAAAACTAGGAGGACAGCCATTTTGCCCACTTGTAAAAGAGCCACCTTTTCCCACGAGTTGGAGCCTGAGGTGGGGGAGTTTCGGGAGTTTTTACTGACCTGGGATATTTAAGAGATAACCATATTTCCTCAGGGAGTATTTACAGTGCTTTGTAGAGGTAAAGGAAAATTTTCATCCTCCATGTGAGGCGAAGTGAGGCGCGCTGCTGAAGGATTTGGCTCCTCCCCTTAGCAGTAACGGGTTCTAAGCCGAACACCTGGTTTCTTCAGCCTCACTGGCGGAGGGTGGGGTGATTGCTCATTTCAAGCGGACTACAGTTCCCAGCATGCATGTCCCCCCCGCACTCCTACCCATTCCTCCGTTTACTTCTTGCGCGGCCTGACGGGAATTGTAGTTCTGAGTGGTACCGATGCTGCCGCCTCCTCAACCAATGAGAAGAAACAAAGTTTTGAATGATTTGGAGTTGGGGCGGGGAACGAGTTGTCTCAAGGCTGTAGCGAGTCCGTTTCACAACCCTAACAGAAGAGAGAAGGGATAGAAGGGTGGCCAGAAGAGTTTTCTCAGAACACCGTATGGGTTTTACATTGCTAGTACGTATTTGAACTCTCTTACTTTCAGGTTGTCCCATTGAACGTCACTTCCGCTTAGGGGCGGACACATCCCAAACCTGTGGCGGGAGTTGGAGATTCTGCAGCGGATACACCAGGTGTGGTGGTCTGGGAGTGGCGTGGCGGGCAAGTCGCTAGTTTTTTGAGTGGGAGATAGGAAATTGAACGGAATTTAATGACATTTAAGGAAGACTGGGGGAAATGAGATGGAGGTAGTTCTCCCCAAGTGTTCAATCTCGGAGTCCCATTTTTCTTGTCCCTCGGCCTGCTAGCTGTTAGATTGCACCTATGTATTTGTGAAGGGTGCCTCTAATACTTTTAGCCGTTATGCGTGAAGCAAGGCTTCGTGTCTGTAGTTTAACTAAAAGGAACGGGCTCAGAAGTTCTGAACTAACTTCTCCCACTTATACATACACACTTCTAAAGTCTACTTTGAAGGACAAAAGCCATAGAAGGGCTCAGGATTGATAATCAAGAATGGTCCCTTCACCATTCTTTGAGTAATGCATCCATCAAATAAGTGATGACAGGGTGCCATCTATAATACACCGATGAATAAAGGCATCATTAAAAATGCTTAGGAGCTGATAGCCTATTAAGCTTATTACCCCTTCGGGCTACAGGGTTGTATGCTTTAATATGCTGTTGTACGTTACATCTGAGGTCCCCAGGAAAACTGATTGAATAAAGGACATGGAGGAGTTACAGAAAAGGCCTTCCCTCCCCATGCCTGATGCCCTTTATTCTTAAACTCTTGGCCCCATCGTTTTGACTGAGAGTTTCTCAGATAAATTCTAACTCAGTTTGCTCCATGGTTTTACGGAGACTTGTAAATATCCTCGTTTGTACTTACACTGTATTAGGCACCATACCAGACTTTGGGGGTAGAACAGTGCCAAAAAGGACAGGCTTCTGGTCCAAAAGTCATGAGGAAGAGAGAGGCCAAACAAAACTAATGGTAATGTTACTCGTTCTTTTAATCTCCCTGTAAATTCAGTCAACTCTTCGTTAGTCACGTTTTGTGTCTTTGGTTTCCTCCTTCCATTCTTCCTTTGGATTAAAATAAGCATATTTTCCTCTTTCCATTATTTTTACTGAAGCACTAATCAGTCTTTGTCCACTACTCGTGAGTGGTGTTCATGCACCAACTAGATGATAAATTTTATAACGTAATCCTTCTGGATATAGGAATGTAATCATACCTTTCAGCCATATGGTTTTGCAGATCAACCTGGCAAAGTGTGGCTCTTGGTTTTTAATGCAGTTAGGATAGTCAATGATAATTTAGCAATATAGTCTTTTGTAGATGCTTAATTTTGTTGTTTTTTTTGTTTGTTTTTTGTCGTGAGCTATTTCAGTGTAAATCAAAACAAGTCAACAAATAATAATGATAGCCATCATTTTATGGAGTGTTTCATCTGTGCCAGAATGATGTTATGTGTGTTAAGTACATTTTCCTTGCAACAATTTGTTAAGTCTTATTACCTGACATTTAATAGCTGAAGAAATTGGGGCTCAGTGGGGTTAAGACTTTAAGGCTTGAGACCCCTATTCAGCAAATTTTCTAGCTGAGATTCATATCTAGGTCTGTCTGATTCCTGAACTCTTAACCACTGTTTATCCAGCCTCTCAAATTCATTAATCCCCCAATATGTGCCAGACACATAGTGAGTGAGAAACATAAAATTCCATCCCAGGATTCTAGAACCAATGGTGGCAGTCACTTCCTCTTTTAAGTCTTTTGC
The DNA here is from genome assembly GCA_008086735.1 of Cheirogaleus medius. Classification (NCBI taxonomy): domain Eukaryota; kingdom Metazoa; phylum Chordata; class Mammalia; order Primates; family Cheirogaleidae; genus Cheirogaleus; species Cheirogaleus medius. Next base: position 12,427,858 of record VBSM01003200.1, read on the forward strand.
CATAAACCTAATACATACACATTGTATTTAAAAATACAGGAAAATTTTACAAAAAGGAAAGGTCATCTGCAATTCTATTACCCAGAAATACTGCTGTTTACAGATATTTATCTATTATAGGTGCAGACACACGTTTTAATGATATTCTGCTTTGCTTTTTGTAAATTAAAAAAAAATACTCAACAATAGGCTCTTAGTATGACTGAATAGATATCAATAATATCATTTTGATGGCGATCTGTATTTCATTGTATAGCTCTAGCATAACCAATTCCCTGCTGATGGGTATTTACGTTTATTTCAATTAATACTACTTTTTTACTGTGGTAAAAACACAGCATAAATTTTATCTTTACCATTTTTAAGCATATAGTACTGTAGTGTTAATTATATTATATACTTGTGCAACAGATCTCTGGAATTTTTTCATCTTACAGATCTGAAACTCTATACTCATTAAACAACAACTCCTCCTCACCAACCCCCACCCTCCAACCACCATTCTACTTTCTGTTTCTAAGGGTTTGACTACATAGTTTAGGTACTTCATGTGAGTGGAAACATTCAGTACAGTATTTGACTTTTTGTGGGTAACTTATTTCACTTAGCATAATGTCTTCATCCATGTATAAGCATATGATAGGATTTCCTTTTTTTTGAGACAGGGTCTCACTTTGTCACCCAGGCTAGAGTGCTGTGGCGTCAGCCTCGCTCAAAACAACCTCAAACTCCTAGGCTCAAGCGATCCTCCTGCCTCACCCTCCCGAGTAGCTGGGACTACATGCACGCGTCACCATGCCCGGCTAATTTTTTTTTATATATATATTTTTTAGTTGGCCAATTAATTTCTTTCTATTTTTTAGTAGAGATGAGGTCTCGCTCTTGCTCAGGCTGGTCTCGAACTCTTGAGCTCAAACAATCTGCCTGCCTCGGCCTCCCAGAGTGCTGGGATTACAGGCGGGAGCCACTGCGCCCAGCCATGGATTTCCTTTTTTAAGGCTGAATTCATGGTATACATATACCACATTTTGTTTTTCCATTCATGTGTTGATAGACATTTAGTTTTCTTCCATCTCTTGGGTTTGTGAATAATACTGCAGCAAACATGGGAGTGACTGCAAATACCTTTTCCAGATCCTGTTTTCAATTCTTTTGGAAATATACCCAGAAGTAGGATTGCTGAATCAATTATTAAGTTTTATAGGCAGTACTGTCATGAGCACTCTCTTTGTACACTGCCTGACTATCCCTTGAATCTAACTTTTTAGAAGTAGGATTATTTAGCCACAGATATTCTGTAATTTCTAAGTTGCTCTTCAAAAAGAATGTGCCCATTTTCTTCCAACTAATAGTGTTTGATAGCACCCATTTCCCACCTTTTACTCTATCTAATCCAATTGTAAAACGTGATGGCTCATTAATTTGTATCTAGTTGAATTCTGTTGAGGTTGAGCATCTTTTATATGTATATTATCCTTTGGTATTTAATCACTTTTGAGTATCCCATTGATATCTATCATTGTCTCAGTAATTTTAAAGAAATTATTTCATAGGCTATTAACTCTTTGTTACATTTTTCAAAGGTCTTTATTCCCATTTTGAAATTTCTCTTTTAACTTTTTAATACTGTTTTTTTTATGAGATAGAAGTTTAAGTTATTTTAGTGTTCAAATCTGTTAGTCTTTTTTTATAGTTTCTTTTTTATAGTTTATTTGTGATGCTTAGAGATGCTTTCCCTACCACAGATTAATAAAAAGTGTTATATAAATTTTTTTTTTGCATTTTACAATTTATCTGTAATTTTCTTTGGTATAAGGAACAAAATAAGAACGCTTCTTTGTTTTTTTATTTTTATTATTTATTTATTTTTTTTTGAGTCAGAGTCTCACTGTTGCCCGGGTTAGAGTGCCATGGTGTCAGCCTGGCTCACAGCAACCTCCAACTCCTGGGCTCAAGCAATCCTACTGCCTCAGCCTCCCGAGTAGCTGGGACTACAGGCATGCACCACCATGCCCGGCTAATTTTTTGTATATATTTTTATTTGGCCAATTAATTTCTTTCTATTTTTCAGTAGAGACAGGGTCTCGCTATTGCTCAGGGTGGTTTCGAACTCCTGACCTTGAGCGATCCTCCTGCCGCGGCCTCCCAGAGTGCTAGGATTACAGGCGTGAGTCACCGCCCCCGGCCCCATCTTTGTTTTTTTAAAAGGCTAGTCCCAATACTATGTATTGAATAATTCATCTCTCCCCACCACTCATTCAAAATGCCACTTTTATCAAATCCACAATTCTTAGATATGCTTAGTTCTCTTTGGAAACTGTTCTTTTTCATTGTTCTGTCTTTTCTTTGACTTGTACCATACTCATTATCTTAATTTCTATAACTTTATGTTTTGATATCTAGTAGGTAAAGTGTATTCCCACTCTCCTTTTATGACCTTTTTTTGTCATTCTCAACTTTTCTTATTTTCTGTTAGATAGATTTTGGAATAATTTTTTCAAGTTAAAAATAAATCTCTGCTGGGCACAGTGGCTTAGTCTGTAATCTCAATGACTTGATTTGGGAGGCTGAGGTGGGAGCATTGCTTTAGGCCAAGAGTTGAAGACCAGCATAGGCAACATAGAGAGACCCTGACTCTGAAAAAAAAAGAAAGAAAAAGAAAAATTAGTGAGGTATGCTGGCGCACTCTTGTAGTCCCAGCTACTCAGGAAGCTGAGGCAGGAGAATCACTTGTGCCCAGGAGTTCAGCGAGCTATGATCCAGCCACTGCACTCTAGTCTGGGCAATAGAGTGAGGCCCCTTCTTTAACAGCAACAACAAAAATCTCTGCACTTTTGTGTTTTGACAAAATTCAAGTTCGACATTTATATAGATAAATAAAACCTCTTACAGAGAAATAAGTATTCCATTTCATATTATCAATACAGAATTTTTCATAGGTATCAATGAGCCTCAATGGGTCATTCTGTGTTTTTTTAAAACATGCATTTATTACAGAGTTAGATCAAAATAGTTACAGTTTAAGAGCACGTCTTATTTTTTAAATTATATGATCACTTTTTTTTACAGAGGCTTGCATTTTATAGGTGGCTTCCAGTAGAACCTGATGACTTCCAAATGTTTATCTCTAACTTATAACTATTTATCCTTCTCTACTTCACAGCCTTCTACAAGTACTTCAAATTGAACATGTTCCAAATCTTATCCTATAATATTTACCCCTAAATCTGTTCCTCTTCTCTGTATTCTCTATCTCATTTACTTATTTGTTCAAGAAATATTTATTGAATATCTATTAAGAGAGATGATGGATAATCAAGGGGATGGGCTCCATTCTGCCTGGGTTTGATTCCTGGTTGTGCCATTTACTCATTGTGTTATCTTGGGCAGATTAGTTGAACATCTGTGTATCAGTTTCCTTATCTATGAACTCGAAATAATAAGAATATCTACTTCAGAGGCTTTTATGTGGATTAAATGACTCAATATATGTAAAACACTTAAAATAGTGCCTGGCACGTAGTAAATGTATGTTCCTCTTTTATTAATGTTGTTATTTCTGTTAACGAAGCTGATGCTAGAAACTAGAGTGTTGTTGAAATAAAACAATGTTAAACAAGATAGTCTATGGTCCCTGACTTGCGAAGGCATTCTAATCAGAGGGGAGGCATAATTTAAGTAAACAGATAAGAATGATTACTAATTACAATAAGTACTGTAAGGAAACCAACTGATATTAAGGAAAGTGTAGGGGAGTCCAGTTCAGAGCTATTGCAGTATTACTGTTGAGGGGTGGTGATAGCTTGGGATAGGTGATAGCAATGGAACTAGGAAAAAAAATTGAAAAGTTTAAGATATATTTTGGGAATAATGAATAATACGTGTATTCAACTTGGTGGTTTAGGGAAAGGGAGAAATCAAGAATGAAACCTGGTTTGAGTAACTTGCATGGTTGTGCTGTTTATTAAAGAGACTGTGCAGGGAGCACACAAGTGTGGTGGAGAAATCAAGACTTTGGTTTTGTATATTTAAGCTAGAAATGTTTATGAGACATCTAAAATGTCATGTAGGTAATTAGATATGGGATTCTAAAACCAAGAGATTATGAATTGTATTACCTGTACTATTTGTGGTAACCTTCTAAAAGGTTATACCTACCTCCCACATCCATTCTTCTAAACTTAACAAGATAATCTTTGTAAAATCACAATCTGATTAAACTCTAGGAACTGTTTCCAATTACTTACAGAATAAAGTCCAAACTCTTTTAGCATGGCTTAGAAGGACCTCCCTAACTGGGCCTGTTTTTACTAGTTTACCACCTGTCATAAGCACCATATTCTTTAGCTATATTAAACTGCTTAAGATTTTCTAAAACTTTGTGCCTTTGCAAATATGGCTTCTTTCTCCCTAGAATATCCTTATCCTGATTTTCCATCTGCACACTCCACTCTTCCTTCAAGTATCTGCTTAGAGAATTAGATCAAGTATTTAAATAAGGTGTACTATGTACTAAGCATTTTTTTCCTCCAAAGTGAAGCCTTTTTTAATTGCTTGCTACCTTACAGAATCAACATTCCCACTTATGTATAGTACCTTATATGTACTTCTTTCATAGCAATTATTGCATTGTGTTGTGATTATTTGTCTACAGCTCTCATTTCCCTCCTCGATTGGGCTCGGGAATGAAGCTACAATAGCACAAATTCATCTTCGTATTCCCAATACCTTCTGCAGTGTTTGGCACATAATAGGCACTTCTTAAGTATTTGTTGAAGGATTGTTTTGGAGAGGCAGTGTTGCATAATGGCAAAAATTCAGACTTTTAAATTAGGCCAGTCTGAGTTCCAGAGTTAATATCACCACTCACTAACTGTTAAATCTTGTGTAAATTATTTAACATCTCTAAACTCCAGTTTTCTTGCCCTTAACTTGAGAATGATAATACTTATCTTTGTGAGTTGTTTTGAGAATTACAGAAGATCTTCTAAAATTTCCTTGTGTAGTGCCTCACAAAAAGAGCTCACCAATAAATGGGAGTTATTTTATCATTATTCTGAAAACATTTGCCTGTGGAATGAAAGATAGCAATGTTCTTTTT
>VBSM01003200.1:12433058-12454179 GCA_008086735.1 Cheirogaleus medius
CCTCCCAGAGTGCTAGGATTACAGGCGTGAGCCACCGCGCCCGGCCTACAATGTTCTTGCTTTTAAATTAATTGGATATTAGATATGGCAGTTTAAAAAAACCCATAATAAGTGAGTTAAAAATATTATGTAATTCTATAATTTGCTGAAAGTGACCTATTATAATATTCAGTTTTACTGATAAAATGTGATTTCAATTTATCAAGTTTAGATTATCATTTACTGATTATATATATATTTGTAAATATATAAATGGAATATACTTTGTTATGTTAGTATGGAGTATGTTAAAATATGAATTAGGTACATTTCCAAGTCCTGATCAAATCTGGAGAATTTCTATAATTGAGTATATGACTTTGTGTATAACACCTTAGAAATATTTGGGTAGATTAGTAGAACTTTTCATTGACTACATTTTCAACTCATAATCACAACTGTTTGGTTGTGAGAGTGATTTACTGATAGGACCTGTAAGATGAAGACTGAGAATTCCTTCCTGCTCTCTTCCTTTTACCTCCAATTCAGGGCTTTTACATATATTGTACCCTCTTTCTAGAATACTCTTTGATCCCTTCTTATCTGGTTAATGCCTATTTATTGTTCAAGTCTCAACTTTGATGTACGTATATCTAGGAAGCCTTCCAAATGCCCAAATCTGAAAAACAAGTACCTCTTACATGCTCCCTTAACACCCAATACTTCCTTTATAGTATTATTCAGAACTGCATCTATATTTATTATTATATATCCAGAACCTCACCTAATGTATGCTACACGTGATCACCCAAATATGTATTTGTTGAATCATATGTATGAAAGAATGAAATTCAGGCAGTTAGATATTTAATTATTTTTTAATCTATAATTCTTTCGGAAAATATGTTGACTATTTAAAATTGGTATTTTCCCTGGGATTTATCCCCCAAGTAGAGATAGAGCATTCATGCGGGAAAAGGGAGGAAGGACCCAAATACATGTCTTACCTCTGCTGCTAGTGGAGTTTTTTATCTTTCTGGGCCTTATCATCCCAAACTTTCATTATTCATTGGTGTACGTTAAGACAGAATGTTTGTTTTTTTCATTCTTTTTTTAAAATCAAACTTTTTATTTTGATAAATAAATGATAAATGCACAGGCAGTTGTTAAGAAATAATGTAGAGAGATTCTGTTTACCTAGTTTGCCACAATGGTAACATCTTAGAAAACTATAGTACAGTGTCACAACCTAAGATATTGACACAGTCAAGATAGAGAACATTTCCATCTCTCTAGGATTCCTCATGTTGCCATTTTATAGCCATGTCCTCTTCTATCCCACCTTACTTTACCACAAATCTGTTCTTTTTTAGAATTTTATCCTTTCAAATAGGTTATATAAGTAGAGTGAAATAACATGTAACATTTTGAAATTGGCTTTTTTCACTCATCATAATATAATTCTTTGGAGGGAGATTCATCCAGATTGTTGTGTGTATCAATTGCCCCTTTTTATTGCTGAGTAGTATTCCTTGCTATGGATGTACCATAATCTTATTAACCAGTCACCCATTGGAGGATTATCTGGGTTGTTTCCAGTTTTGGACTATTATGAATAAAATTGCTGTAAACATTTATGTGTAGATTTTTGAAGTTTTGATTTTTTTTTTTTTTTTTTGAGACAAAGTCTCACTCTGTTGCCCCGGCTAGAGTGCCGTGGCATCAGCCTAGCTCACAGCAACCTCAAACTCCTGATCTCAAGCCATCCTCCTGCCTCAGCCTCCCGAGTAGCTGGGACTACAGGCATGTGCCACCATGCCTGGCTAATTTTTTGTATATATTTTTATTTGGCCAATTAATTTCTTTCTATTTTTTTTTCAGTAGAGACGCAGTCTCGCTCTTGCTCATGCTGGTTTCAAACTCCTGACCTTGAGCAATCCTCCTGCCTTAGCCTCCCAGAGTGCTAGGATTACAGGCGTGAGCCACCATGCCTGGCCGAAGTTTTGATTTCTTTAGGATAAATGTGCAGGAGTGCAATTGCTGGGTCATATGGTAGTTGTATGTTTCATGATTTCAGAAATTATCAAACCATTCTCAAACCATGACTGTATGTATAGTATACTCCATCTTTCTGGAAGCACACATCAAGTCAGAATTTTTTTCTTTTGAAAGACAGGGTCTCATCACAACCAGTTACAGATTCCTTTGTTTCTTCTCCACTCCCACTGCTTCACTTAACTAGCCTAAAATAAAAAACAGGGTCTCACGCCATTGCCCAGGCTGGAGTGCAGTGGTGTGATCATAGCTCACTGCATCCTTGAACTCCTAGGTTCAAGTGATCCTCCCTCTGCAGTCTCCCGAGTCACTGGGATTACTGGCATGAGCCACAGCACCTGGCCAAGCCAGAATTTTTGTGTGTTTGTTTTGTTTTTGTTTTTTGTGTTTTAAGTCTTTGGGTGAACTTTACTTCTTTAGGCTTTGTAACCATAATAACTTGCATTTGAATCCTGTCTTTTTCACTCACTGTGTCATAGTTTCCTCATTAGCGAACAAGAATACGGTGTTGTAATTGTTTTGTAGGGTTCTTGGGAAGATTAAATGATATGGCATATGTCTAAGTTCTCGGCTCAAAATAGACACTATTATATGATAAGCAGTTAGCTCTTTCTTTACCTTTCAGAAATTATACTAGTAACTGGTCCTATTTTTACTGGTATTCATGTTGTTTCAGTGGTGTGTGGCATCATACCACAAGTTTACTTATAATCAGTTCTGATCTATTAACAGAGTTACCACTTCTTTGTTTTAGATCTTCTCTAATTTTTCTCAAAAATATTTAATAGTTTTTGGTATACAGGACTTTCACATCTTTTTTATTAGATTTATTTCTGTTTTTTTGAATTTTTTTAATGCTCTTAAGAATGGTATCAATTTTAAAATTTTATTTTCTACTTTTTGCTGGTATAGAAGAACACAGTTGATTGTGTATATTGATCTTGTGTTCATCAACCTTGCTAAATTTGCTTATAAATCTATTAATTATCTGTAGATTATTTTTCTATATACATAGTCTTGTATATCATCTGTTAAAATTTTATTTCATTTTTCTTTTTTCTTTCTTTATTTCTTTTGTCTCCTTTTTCTTTTGCCTTATTGAACTGATCTGCTTCTAGTATTAAACAAAATTGAAGGTAGTATAGTAGCATATTTGTGTCTTTTTTAGTCTTGGATGGAAAGCTCTCAACATTTTACCTTGAGTATGATGTTTGCTGAAGGTTTTGGTAAAGCCTTTCATCATATGAAGGAAGGTCTCTTCTATACTTGGTATGCCATGGAGTTTTACTTTGAATGGATTTTGAATTTTATCAAATGCTTTTTCCCCCCACTATTGAGATGAACATAGGAATTTTCTTCTCTACTTTGTTATTGTTGAGAATTGCACTGAGTTTTTAAAAATATTTTAATTGCCTAATTGAGATATAATTCACACCATAAAATTAACTCATTTTACAGTTCTGTGGTTTTTGACATATTCACAAAGTTGTGGAACCATCATCGCAATCTAATTTTAGAACATTTCGTCACTCCAAAAAGCTCCAAAAAGAAACCTAGTACTCTGGGAGTTATTAGTAATTATTCCCTATTCTCCCCCCACCCGCTACGAATCTACTTTGTATCTATAGATTTGCCTATTTTGGACCTTTCATATAAATGGAATCATACAATATGTAGTCCTTTGTGACTGGCTTCTTTCACTTAGCAAAGTGTTTTCAAGGTTCATTCATGTTGTAGTGTATATTGGTACTTTGTTCCTTTTTATTGTCAAATAATTCTCCATTGTATGGATATACCACATTTTCTTTTCTAGTTCATCAATTGATAGACATTTGGGTTGTTTCTACTTTTTAACTATTATGAATAATGCTGCTATGAAAATTTGTATGCGAGATTTTGTATGGATGTATGTTTTAACTCCTCTTGGGTGTATACCTAGAAGTAGAATTTCTGGATCATGTGGTAACTTTTTGTTGAACATCTTGATGAACTGTCAGGCTGTTTTCCATAGTGGCTGCCTTTTATACATTTCTACCAGCAGTGTTTGAGTATTCTAATGTCTCTACATCCTTGCCTACACTTGTTATTATCTGTCTTTTTTTTTTTTTTGCCATTTTAGTAGGTACAAAGTGGTATCTCATTGTGGTTTTGATTTGCATTTCCCTTATGACTAATGATGTCAAACATCTTTTCAAGTGCTTATTAGCCAAGTGTTTCTTTTTTTTTTTTTTTTTGGAGAAATGTCTATTCAGGTCCTTTGCCTGTTTTTAAATCAAGTTGTCTTTTTAGTATTGAGTTGTAATTATTTATATATTCTGGATACTAATCTCTTGTCAGATATAATTTGCAAATATTTTCTCCCCTTCTATGTGTTTTCTTTGCTTTTTTAATGGTATCATTTGCAGCACTAACGTTTTCAATTTTGGTGAAATCCAATTTAATTATTTTTTATTTTGTTGTTTTGGCTTTTGGTGTTGTATCTAAGAAACCATGCCATAACCCAAGATCGCAAAGATTTACTCTTATATTTTCTTCTAGAAGTTTTAGATCTCACATTTCAATATTTGATCCGTTTTGAGTTAATTTTTATATACAGTATGAGATAGAGGTTCCATTTCATTCTTGTATGTGGATATCTAGTTGTCTTAGCACTATTTGTTGAAAAATTATTCTTTTTCTATTGAATTCTCTTGGCACATTTGTCAAGTATCAATCAACCATAATGTAAGGGTTTGTTTCTGTACTTTAAATTCTGTTCCCTTGATCTAGTGGCTGTCATTATACTAGTAGTACTACACTGCCTTGATTACTGTAGCTTTGTTGTAAGTTTTGCAACCAGGATGTTTAAGTCCTCCATCTGTGTTTATTTTCAATCTTGTTTTGGCCATTATGTAAATTTTAAGGTCAGCTCTTCAGTGATTGAACTTTGAAACTGTAACCAGCTTTGTATTTCTGAATTAATCCCATTTTAGTCTTAATGTCTTAGCTTTTTAATTTATTGCTATCTTTGGTTTACTAATATTTTGTTTACCTGTGAATATGAGAGATTGGCTGGTATATTTTTTTCCTCATAGTGTGGTTATCAGGTCAAGTTTAGGCCGGCTTCATAACTGAGCTTGAAAATAATATTTCTGTCATTGCACCAAATGGGTCAAGTTTGTTTATAATGTTCTTCAGATCATCTTTATCCAGAAATAATTTTAATCAGCTTGCATAATCAGTTATTGAGAAAAGGGTGTTAAAATATCTTACTATGATTATAGATTTGTTTCTGTCAAATTTTCCTTTTATTTTTGTTTTTACCTTATATATTTATATATTTTGATGCTATTTTTATCTTTCTAATAAACCTTTTATCATTATAAAATGGTCTTCTTTATTTTAATAAATTTTTGTCCTTAAAGTTATGTTATCTTATGTTAATAAAACAATACCAGCTATACTTTGGTATGTATAATGTGTTTTTTTCCATTCTTTTACTTTCAGTGTTTATGAATCCTTCTATTTAGGGTATGTCTTTCTAAAGCAGCTTACAAATATATATTTTAAATCCACTATGAGTATCTTTTTCTTTTCATTGTCACTTTTAGTCTATTTACATTCAGCATGTCTTCTAATACACTAATTATTTGTCTATATCTGTTCTGCAGTAAATCCCATCCAATAAATTCTTAATTAAGAAAAATGAAAATAACAAAATTATTTCTTCAAAGTGCATAACCTCCATGACCAGCCATTTACTTATTGCTTCTAAAATAAATCTCTTGGTAGTATATTTTAATAATTTCTCATTCTTCTCAATATAGTTCTACTGTTTACTTAAGAATGTCTCCATTAAATTTCCCAAATGATTACAGAAACATCATCTTGACCTTAAAAAAAATTTTTTTTTTTTTTGAGACGGAGTCTCACTGTGTTGCCCTGGATAGAGTGCCGTGGCATCAGCCTAGCTCACAGCAACCTCAAACTCCTGGGCTCAAGCAATCCTTCTGCCTCAGCCTCCCGAGTAGATGGGACTACAGGCAAGCGCCACCATGCCCGGCTAATTTTTTCTATATATGTTTAGTTGGCCAATTAATTTCTTTCTATTTTTAGTAGAGATGGCGTCTCGATCTTGCTCAGGCTGGTCTCGAACTCCTGACCTTGAGCAATCCTCCTGCCTTGGCCTCCCAGAGTGCTAGGATTACAGACGTGAGCCACCATGCCCAGCCTTGACCTTAAAAATTGAAAATAAATCTTTCCTTCATTCTCTTCTCAAATCTTGCTTATTAAGAGACTTGCTTAGAAAATGAGTTCTAGTAGATTTTACTTTCACTAGATTTCCCTAGCCAATAGTTATTTTGATTTTAATAATAAGATTTTTAAAATTGTACATTGCTAGTTCCATTTTGATAGCCCCCCCCTTTGTAAAAGTAAATTAGTGTATATACATTGAATAAAACCTTTTTTGCTAAATCTCTGAACTAAATACTCTGCAGTTTTCATGATTAGAGAGGCAAGTACCTTATTGTAATTATTAGTTTCTTGGTAATTTAGAAAGAAGACTTAACCTGAATCTTCTGTTATTAATGTAATGTTGGTTACAACTGATTTTTTGCAGCAGTTGAACCTATATATGGCTGAACCTACATGAAATGTTTTTTATTATAATGTAATTTTATACTTTAGATCGTATAAATTGAAAGAGCTTTTTAAAAATTACTGCCTTTTCAGTATTAACAAAAACATTCCTGTTCTATTAATTAGATTGTATCACTACATATTAACTTCTTTATGTATCTAAATATCTGTTTGGACCATCAATGAGCCACACTGTAACCTCAAGTTCAACTGAAATTTTCTCTGAACATTGTCATACTATTTTAGACTTCTTTCATTTTTGTATTTGAATAATTATATTTTCTGTTATTTAAGACTCTATTAAAACACATTTTTTAGTAAGATAACTTTAGTTTCATTGTTTATTTTTATAAATATAGTGCCTGACTCAGTACTCATAAAACAAATCATGTAAGTTGCAAAGTGACCTCAACTAGCAATTTTTTTTTTTGGAGTGTCCATTAAATTTTTTTACAAAGTAAATACTATACTTGATTATAGCCAAAATGCAGAGAAGCTATTACAAAGTAAATAAAGTGTAAAGGAGTCATAAAGATAATAGCAAAATTTTTTTTAACTTAGCTTCTTGCCAGTATTCCACCCTAAAATGTTACACCCCTTATATCATTGGCTCTGAAAAGCGCTTCTGAAACTCCTATTACTTCTGGAAAGTGGACATGTCTCTTTCTCTTTCCATTACCCTTGCCAGAATAGATTTCACTTAATCCCTACTCCTTTGAATTTTGACTTTCTAGATTAAAGTCTAGATTGGGTAAATCTGATTAGCAAAGCCAGTAGCCATAAGGCAGGCTGGGAAAGTGTCTAATATTTCCAGTGTATCCAGTATCTGTCTCTCCCTATAGGAGCTCCAGACTCATGTATTTTCAAGCCTGCTTGAAATTTCCACTTCATATCTTACAGCCATCTCAGACTTTATATATTCCTAAAAGATTATTGATTTATTTTTTCCCAATTCATTTCTTCCATAGTCTTCACTATCTCAGTCAATTACATCACTAACTTATAGCTCTAGATCCACATTTTGATTCCACATTTCTCCCATTCTCCAAATGTACTCCATCAATAAGTGCTGTTTGCTTTTCCTCTGATACATTTCCTGAATCTTTCCAGTTTCACTGCTAAAGATTTTTCCCTCATCTTTTGCAACCTGATGATAGTTTTCCGACTTTCATGCTGTCCTCTTTTTGCACCATTCTCTGTTCCTTGCTCAGTTTTGTTGTGGGTGGTGGTGGTGTTGAGAAGGTTCTAGAAATGCCCACTCAGTGGTGTTTATGAGGCCCTTATTCAGACAGGTGTGAGTTCAAAATCATTTTTAAATCGAATTGCCTACTGAAGCAATGGTGCTTTGTTGACTGGCCAAATCCTATAGAGACATTCATCTCCTGCCTTCCTATTAGTATCTTTGTTACCCACTGTTAGTTTTTGAAATGTAAGTCAGAGTATGTCACTCCCCTTATAAACCCTCCGGTAAGTGCTATCCAATAGAACTTTCAGTAAAGATGGAAATGTTCTATATCTGTACTGTTCAACATGGTAGCTACTAGCCATATGTGACTATTGACCACTTGAAATATGGCTGGTGAAACTGGAGAAGCGAATTTTTAATTTTAATTAAATAGCCACAAGCTAATAGCACAACTCCATTAGCTTTCCTTCCTTCTTAAAATAGAATCCGAAGTCCTTATCAAGGCTTTATGTGATTTGGCTCTTGTTTATCTCAGCAGTTTCATCTTGTACCATTCCCTCCTTTGGTTCAGTCACATGGGCCTTTTTCTGTTTTTTGAAAACACCAAGACCTTTCTCAACTCAGGGCCTTTGCACTGATACTGTCTGCCTGAAGTGCTCGTCTCTTAATTTTGACTATGGCTGGCTTTTTACATCCTCCAGACCATAGGCCAATTAGTACTTCCCAAGACAGGCCTCTCCTGGTCAACCTAAAGTGGCCAGTACTCTCTTCAATTCCTTGTAATATTTGTGTCATATTATAATTAATCATCTATTTATTTATTTATTTTTAGTTTCCCTCTCAAGAATGTAAGCCCTGTGAGGATGTGGGCCCTGCTGCTCTAGATTGTGACATGTAGTACCTATTTGTTATTAATAAGTAAATACTTGCTAAATTCTTGAGAGTCTTAGTAGACACAGAGATTGATTACTTTTTGCAGGGAAGGAGAGCTAAGGTTTTATAAGTGTGCATGTAATTGAGAAAAATGCAAACTTTTGTAAAAGATGGAATGAAATTATATATAAACAGATGGCAAAGTGCCATCTACATACAAATCTTGTAGAGTTCTAAGAATTTACAGATCCATGACATTTTTATGTGGTAGAACATTAAGATTACACCTGTGGAAACCCAGTGGGTGAGGAAGGTGCTAATCAAGGAGAGTTTATACTGTGGATTCAGCTGATTAAAAAGAATTAATTTTAATATTTAAAAATCAATCTCTTTTAGTAGTGTTACATTAATTTAATTACTGTAAATTTGGAGTTAATGTCTTTGTATTTTATAATTTTTTTTTGAGACAGAGTCTCACTCTGTTGCCCAGACTAGAGTGCCATGGCATCAGCCTAGCTCACAGCAACCTCAAACTCCTGGGCTCAAGCGATCCTCCTTCCTCAGCCTCCCTAGTAGCTGGGACTACAGGCATGCACCACCATGCCTGGCTAATTTTTTCTATATATCTTTAGTTGGCCAATTAATTTCTTTCTATCTTTAGTAGAGATGAGGTCTCGTTCTTGCTCAGGGTGGTTTTGAACTCCTGACCTTGAGCGATCCTCCCGCTGCGGCCTCCCAGATTACAGGCATGAGCTTCTGTGCCTGGCTGTATTTTATAATTTTTAAATGCAGGTTTGCCTCACTCTTAGAAAATCTGGTATGATATGCAATGTGCATCCATAACAGGATCAATTATAAAAGAACTCATTTTTCTATAGCAAATTCATCCTTTATTTAAAAAATTATTCAATTACTAAAAATCTAGTTGGTTTATAATTTTTTGGTAATACATTTGTTGCATTAAGCAGGGATATGGCTATATTACGGTTCAAAATGAAATAGAGGATGCTGAGTTCCTAAAGAGTGCATTAAGTAGTTACTTTTGGACTTAGTGCTTTGAATTTTTCTTGTAGCTTACTCTGGGAGCATGATTTATTTTAATAATTAGTTTATATCTATGTAGATAGTATGTCAAAGCTATTTATAATTACTTTAATATTATTATTCATGTGTGATTTTGTGATATACTTAGTCATATCTATTTCTTCCACCTGTCATTTTTTTGTGGTTTCTTTGTTTTTAGGATCATCATGTCTAGAGTTGAAAACATAAAAAAGTCTCTTACACCTCAGATTTCTTGTTTGACAAGTGAATCTTATAAACAGCTGGATTTTTTGCCTGACAAGCTGAGAGCAAAGCTACTTCCATTCCAGAAAGATGGCATCACTTTTGCCCTCAGAAGGGATGGCAGGTAAAGTACCTCTTTTAAAACATGTTAAAAATGTTAAATTCCTGGCAAAGCTCTGTTCAAACCATTCTTTTCATGTATCCATAGTGTTTCGTTAGTAGAATTGATTGTGACTAAGTTAGCTTCCTCCATTTACTATGATTGACTTATACTTTAAGTTGAAATATATTGAACCAATTCTGATTTCTTAAGAAAGTATGTTTGGTTACCCTAAGTATTTGAGTTACCAGATGGTCTGAGCATCTCAAATATTGACGTAACTAATTTCCATTGCATTTTTATTCATTACATTTTTCAACTTAGATCTGCAGCTTCTGGATGTGTCTTACTAGTTTGTTATACCATTGTCTATATTTCTTCTTTTCAAACTTCATAATGGTTATATGATCTCTTCCATTAAATCAGGCCATTACATGTTTTTGCATATTTTTAAGGATAGTATTGTCTTGGTTCCATAGTCATGTGTATCATATACTTTCTCCCCAACATTGTATTATGAAAAATTTTAAACATAAAACAAAGTTGAAAGAATGTTAGAGTGAACGCTTGGTAGACCCATCACCCACAATCTATCATTAACGTTTTGCCATGCTTGCTTTATCACATATTTATCTGTTTATCCATCCCTCTATCCTTTCATCACATCAATCCATCTTATTATTTTCATTCATTTCAAATTAAATTGCAGACATTATTTTACTTCCCCCTATATACTTAAGTATGTATATGATTAACCAGAATTCATATTTATTTTTTTTCTGTTGAAGTTAAATTGAAATGCACAGATCTGACAAATGCATATACTTGTGTAACCCAAACCCACCATCCTAGAAATTTGTCTCATTTTTCCCCCAATCAATCATCACTGTCACAGTCAACCATTGACTAATGTTTTTTAAACCCTAGGTTTATTTTGCCTGTTTTTTTTAGTACTTTGTATAAATAGAATCATACAATATATGCTATTTTTGAAAGGCTTTTTTTACTCACTGTAATCCTATTGAGATTCATCTGTTTTTTCATGTATTAGTAATTTGTTCCTATCGTATGCATTTGTGTTTATGGGTATTAATTGATACCTCAGTTTATAAATCTGGTGCTTTTTACTTTATACCTACATCTACCTGGTTTTTCTAGCCTGGACATCACTTCTGTACATATCCATTGCTTTTATGGAGTTAGAATAGTTGTACTCTTCTATCCTGTATTCACAATGTCAGTGGTCCTCAAATTCCTGGAGATTTCAGTCACACGTGCCATCTTAAACTGCTGTCTTGAGCTTCTTTTAGGTATTTAATACTTGAGCTGTTGGGCTTGTCAGTATGGCAGAATAGAAAGAACATATGCTTTAGAGTCAGCCTTTGTTTAAATCTGAGTCACTTACTATCTTTGTGATGCTGGGCATGCTTCTTTGACAATTTGAACTTCAGATTCTTCAGCTATAAAATGGATATTATAATCCTAATTATTACAGTTACAAAATAAGACTGAGTTCCTCATAATGCTCAAATAAAATGCCTTCTCCCTTTTGCTAAGCTAAATTTAGTGATTTCCAAACATTTGTCCTTGGACTGTTAACTAATCCTAACAAAAGTGAATGTATGTAGCAAAATAAGAAAGTAAGTATTCTATTTATAAAGTGAAATTTATTAATTCTAAACAACTTTCATTTATTTTAGACTTATTAATAGATTTTGCCTGCTTTTGGGAGGTTAGAATTGTCCTTTCTTTTATGAAAATATGTTAGTAGCTGAAATTTTTTGTTATATCATTTGGGAAATGAAAAGTTGGCAATATTGTATTGTTTCCCATTAAATTTTTTTTACTAGACCGTGAGATAATCATTTCAGGATTAAAAAAATAATTTCAGGATACATCTTAGTTTTCTTCATTTTTGAATGATATTTTAATTGGCAATATAGATCTGCTTTATTAGTTATTTTTTTCTTAGCATTTGGAAGGTCGTATTCTACTGTCTTCTGGCCTATGTAATTGTCATTAAGTATACTCTTGAGTCTTATTAATAAAATACCACTCTACAGATGACTTGTTCATTACAAAAGAAAAATTACAAAATAGTCATGCTTGGTATTAGTAATAGTGGGACAGCCACAAGTACAATGTGGTACACAGGAGAGATGTAACATTACCTATGTGGTGTTACTGGAAATATTTGACCTGGTAATCATGAGGAAATAGTCAAACCAATCTAGAATGTGGGACTCTTCAAAGGATTCAATGACATGAAAAACCAAGAGAAGCAGAGAGAATATTCTAAATTGAAAAAGACCTAAGAACTACAACATCTGAAAGTAATGCACAAGCCTTGATTAGATCTTGGATCAGTTAAAAAAAAAACCTTTAGAGGGACAATTTCGAGATAACTGGGAAAATTTCATCTGGACTCTATTTGGATGATGTTACTGGATTAAAGTTGATTATTGTGGATGAGGTAATGGTGTTGTGGCTGAATAGAAGAATGTTCTTATTTCTGAGAAATGCAATGATAAAGAATTTTCGTAGGAAGAACTGTGCTATCTGAAGCCCACTTTCTACATTTTCCCAAAAGGAAATGTGTATATATTCAGAGAAACTTTGAGTAGTTGAGCCAATATGTTAACAGTGTGACTTTGGTGAGTGGTTTGATCTGGTGAGTATATTTGTTGTATTATTCTTTTTGACTTTTGTGTGATTTTGAAAATTTCAAAGTAAAAATATAAATAAAAGCAGTCTAATTTTTGTTCCTTTGTACATCATCTGATTTTAAGATTTTCTCTTTGTCTTTGGGGTTCTGCAGTTTTACTGTAATTTATTTAGTATGGTTTTCTTTTTATTTATCCAGTTTAAGATTATTGTGCATTTTAAATCTGGGATTTGTGTCTGATTCTAGGAAATTCTCAGCTATTACCTTTTCACATATTGCTTCTCTCCTATTCTCTTTGTCTTCTTCTGCAATTCTTTTTTTTTTTTTTTTTTGAGGCAGTCTCACTCTGTTGCCTAGGCTAGAGTGCCGTGTCATCAGCCTAGCTCACAGCAACCTCACAAACTCCTGGGCTCAAGCGATCCTACTGCCTTAGCCTCCCAAGTAGCTGGGACTACAGGCATGCGCCACCATGTCCAGCTAATTTTTTCTATATATTTTTAGTTGTTCTGCTAATTTCTTTCTTTTTTTAGTAGAGATGGGGTCTCTTTCTTGCTCAGGCTAATCTCTAACTCCAGACCTCGAGTGATCCTCCCACCTCAGCCTCCCAGAGTGCTAGGATTACAGGCATGAGCCACCGCGCCCAGCCTGCAATTCTAATTAGATTTATACTTGACCTAAATTCTATCCTATGCTTCCATTAATGTCTTTTATATTTTCCCTATCTGTGCTACATTATGACTATTATCAAAATTCTTTCTTCGTGATCAGCTGCTCTAATCTGCTCTTTAGCCCACCTATTCAATTTTTAAAAGTACTTTTTCTGCCAGGCTCATGGCATGCTTCTCTAGTCCCAGCTACTTGGGAGTCTGAGGCAGGAGGATTGCTTTATCCCAGGAGCTCTGGGCTATAGTGCACTATGCCCATCAGGTGTCCTTACTAAATTCTTTATCAATATGATGACCTCCCAGGAGCTGACTAACACCTGGTTGCCTAATGAGGGGCGAACCCATCCAGGTTGGAAATGGAGCAGGTTAAAACTCTCTTGCTAATCAGTAGTGAGATCGTGCCTGTGCATAGCCACTGTACTCCAGCCTGGGCAACATAATGAGACCTCGTCTCTTATTTTTTAAAAAAGTACTTTTTCTTACTGATGTTGTAACATGCATGGAGAAAGGTGAAGGTGTACAGATTATAAATGTTTACCTTGAGGAATTTTCACAGTATATCTGTCACCAGCATCAAGAAATAGGTTAATGCCTGTATCCCATAACTTTCCTCTTACCTCCTCCCAGTCATTACTATCTCCCTCCTCTCCAAAAATAACCACTATCCTGACTTCTGACACCATAGATTACTTTTGCCTGTTCTACTATATGATTGTAATTATCTCTTATGTACTTGTTTGGGTCTGATTTCTTTCATTCAACATTATTGTGAGATCAGTCTATGTTGTTGCATATGATTACAGTGTGTTCATTCTCACTGCCATATAAATTCTATTGTGTGAATATACCATAACTTATTTATTCATTCTACTGTTACCAGGCATTTGGGTTATTTCTAGTTTTGGCCTCTTACAAATAGTAATGATATGAATATTCTCATACAAATCTTTTGGTAAGCATAAATACATATTTCTGATGTGTATCTACCAAGAAGATATGTTGGGTCATAGGGTATGTATATATTCCACTTTCGTAGTTACTGCCTGTATGAGTTTGCTAGGGCTATCATAAAAACACACCACAGCTGGGTAGCTTAAACAACCAAAATTTATCATCTTGCAATTTGGAAGGCTAGCAGTCCAAAAGCAAGGCATTGGCAGGCTTGGTTCCCCTCGAGGGCTATGAAAGAGGATCTTTTCCAGGCCTCTCTCCTTGACTTGTAGACTGTTGTTTTCTTCCTATTTCTTTTCACATTGTCTTCCCTCCATTTATGTCTCTGAGTCCAAATTTTCCCTTTTTATAAGGACACAAGTCATATTTTTTTATGACATCCTAATGACCTTATCTCAACTAATTATTAGATCATTAAATATGAAATGTCTGATTTTGAATTGAGAGTATAGTTTATTATATCTCAAACAGAACCAGTATAATTAATCAAAATATGCGCCTAAACTATTGACACAGTTTTGCCATCTTAATGGTAGCTTGTTTTTGCCAGCAGCAAAGAAATCAGAGAACAGAATATTTTTCCTTGCAGGAAGTGGTCCAAAGCCTGGAAGAAGTAGTAGTCAGTTTGTGCAAGGTCTGTGGATGACAGAGAATTTCCAAGACCAGCTGTGCATTATGTGGTTGAGCATTGTCTTACAAGAGGATTTGTGTGTCTCTACTGACCCATTTAGGCTACTTGATCACAAACATCCTCATCATTTCGTTCAATTGGTTGCAGTAAACATCTGCTGTAATCGATTGACCAGGTTTCATGAAGCTACAGTGGAGCATACCAAACAGACACTATTAGCTTTTTTTTTTTTTATATGAATATTTGGTTTGGACTGTATTATGGCACTTCATCTTTATCCAGCCATTGTGCTGAATGTTTGCAATTGTCAAAAAGAATCCATTTTTCATCACACGTAACAATACAATGTTGAAATGATTTGCCTTCATGTCATGACAGCAAAGAAAGGTAAGCTTCAAGGTGATTTCTCTTCTGATGCTCGTTTAACCCCATCTATCCAGCTTCTTTACCTTGCCGATTTGTCTCAAATGGTCCAATATTGTTGGAATAGTAACATCAAACCTTGCTGCTAATTCACGCATAGGTTGAGATAGATTCACTTCCACTACAGCTTTCAGCTCATCATTATCCATGTTAGTCTTAGGTCATCCACGTGGCTCATTTTCAAGATTAAAATCAGCAGAATGGAATTTCTCAAACCATCGATGGACTGTGTGTTTATTAGCCACATCTTTCCAAACCACTTTATTGATATTTTGAGTTGTCTGCACTACATTGGTTCTACTATGGAACTCATATTCGAAAATAACATGAATTTTTGACTTATCCATGGTTTGACAAAAATTGCTCTAAAAAAACATTTGAAAGATAATCACAAGCCAAAACATGTATTTGCAAGACTGAGGGTATACCTTCACAAGAAACATAAAACAAGAAGTGTCAAAGTGAAATATCAGAGATATAAACTGTCAAACTTAGTACTTAAGAAAATCGGACATTTCACACTTAATAACCTAATGTATCCACAATGACCCTATTTCCAAATAAGATCACGTTCTGAGATACTGAGGGTTAGGACTTCAACATATGAATTTTGTTGGGACACAATTCAACCCATGACACCGCTAAACATTTTCCAAAGTGGTTATACCAATTTATATTTGTATCAACAGTATATAAGAGTTCCACTTCTACCCCATCCTCACCAACACTTCATATTGCCTATCTTTATTGTCATTTTAGATATTCTGGTAGGTATATAATGATGTACATTGAGATTTTTATTTATATTTCTCTGATGATAAAATTTAATATCTTTTCATATGCTTATTAGCCATTTGGACATCTTCTTTTGTTATGTGCCCATTCTTGTCTTATTCATTTTCCTATTGGGTTGTCTACCTGCCTTTTTCTTATTGTTTTGTAGGAGTCCTTTGCCAGATTTATATTCTGGATATGAGTCTTTTGTCAGGTATATGTATTGCAAATAAATTTTCTTAGGATGTGACTTGCCTTTTCACTGTCTTTTTTTTTTTTTTGTATCTTTTATTTATTTATTTCTTTTCACTGTTTTAATGATGTCTTCTGATAAGCCGAAGTACTCAATTTTAATGGCATCTTAAATAATCTTTGTCAGTATTGTTTCTATGGTTGGCATTTACTGCATCCTATTTTAGAAGTCTTTATCTACTATAAAAGGTCATTAAGAGAATTTCCTGTGTTTTCTTGTAAAAGCTTTATTTTTACATTAATTAGATTTACAATCCAGTTGGAATTGATTTGTTTGTTGGTATGAGTTAGGCATCAGGATTGATTATTTATTTACTTTTATATAGAGATGTCCAATTGATCCAATACAACTTATTGAAAAACTTTTTCCTACTGCATTATAGAGTTATATTTGTCATAAATCAAGTAATGTAATGTGTATACCTTTCTATTAATAGGTAAGTGCTAATAGAACTTCCTGCCATGGGGGAAATGTTCTGTATATGTAATGTTCAATTCAGTAGCTATTTGCTACCGCTAGTTATTGAGTACTTGAAGTATGGCTAGTGCAACTAAGGTCTGAATTTTTAATTTTCACTAAGTTACTTTAATTAAAATTTAAATTTAAGTAGTCACATGTGTCTAGTGCCTACCACATAGGATAGTGCCATTGTAGATTCTTTGTTCTACTTGTCTGTTTGCAATCTTTGTGTCAGTACCATCTTTCTTAATTACTGTAGCTTTATAATAAATATTTTGGTATCAGGTACTATAAACCTTTTAGATTCACTCTTATTCAAAATTATCTCAGCAATATTGGCTCTTTTTGCATTGCCTGTAAATTGTAGAACTCATTTATTGTCACAGAAAATAGTACTGGGATTGTGAATGGAATTATATTGTTTCTATAGATCAGTTTGGAGGAAACTGATATCTTTACATTATAGAGTATTTCAATCTATGAACATAAATTATTCTTTTTTTTTTTTTTTTGAGTCAGAGTCTCACTCTGTCGCCCAGGGTAGAGTGCCATGGCGTCAGCCTAGCTCACAGCAACCTCAAACTCTTGGGCTCAAGCAATCCTGCTGCCTCAGCCTCCCAAGTAGCTGGGACTACAGGCATGTACCACAATGCCCAGCTAATATTTTCTATATATTTTTAGTTGTCCAGCTAATTTCTTTCTATTTTTAGTAGAGACGGGGGTCTTGCTCTCGCTCAGGCTGGTCTCGAACTTCTGACCTTGAGCGACCTGCCCACCTCGGCCTCCCAGAGTGTTAGGATTACAGGCGTGAGCCACCACGCTCAGCCTTTTTTTTTTCTTTTAAGAGACAGGGTCTCACTCTGTCACCCAGTCTGGAGTACAATGGCACCATCAATGTTCACTATAACCTCAAACTCTTGGGCTCAAGTGATCCTCCTGCCTTGGCCTCCCAAAGTGCATACCCAGTCTGAATTATTCTTACTTATTTAATTGATCTCGATTTATTTTCATCTCAATTATTCTTTCACTTATTTAATTTTTTCAGTGAGGTTTTATAATTTTAATTATAAATTGCCGTTTGCCCTTCTAACTGTTTTTAAATTTTCTCTTTATCTGACTATCTAAAAGTTTTACTATGATGTGCCTTGGTGTGATTTTCTTTGCATTTATTCTCTTGAGTCTGTGGGTTGATGTTATTCATCAGTTTTTGAAAATCAGTTTTGAAAATTTATCTCTTCAACTATTTTTGCCTCATTCTTTTGATTTCCATGGACACAAGTTATACCTACGTTAGACCTTTTTCGGTGAACTGTATATTGCTTATCTTCCTTTTTATATTTTGGTTTTGATATTTTTGATTCATCCATATTCTAATTTACTAATTCTATCTTTTGCTATTAATTTATTGAATTCTCTTACGGAAGAGACCATCACTCAATATATTTGAAACCAAAAGCCACTCAATTTCTTTCTTGCTTAGCAAGGGAGAACTGTGCTTATTAGACATGACTTTAAACAAAGCAAGGAGTTGGTAATTGTTTTGGGCTTTGGGAAACCTGGAGGCTTTCAAAAACAGGTGTGTTTAAGGATTGACTGAATTTCTGTGTATAGTTTAGGGACTAGCTAACTAATGTCAAAAAACAAGTTAGTCCTTTCCTTTCTTGAAATTGGAGAATAGGGACTTTGTATTTTCTGTTCTTAATTTCAGATAGCATATTTTTAAGTCTTAGAATATCCAATTCATATCTGTGTGCTTATGTTGATAGTATCTTGTTTTTTGCCTTGTTTTAATTTCGTCTCTTATTTCTGTAAATATTTAGAATATACTTATTTATATACTTGAAGTCCTTTGGAGGCTAATTTCTCTTTTTGTTGTGTTGTATATGATGGTTTATTTCCCAGTGTATTTGCTAATGTTTTAAATTTTACTTTAATAATTAGGTAATCTTAATTTGTGGGAATCTTGAGAGACTTAAATGATAAATAAATTCTTATAGGGAGGATTTGCAAAATTAGATTCTTGGCTTGGGGCTTTCCAGATCACAAAGGTAATGAAAATTCAAACCTCAAATTCATTTTCAGGTAGGCTTCTTATGAATTTTGATCATTAATTTTTATCTCATGCCAAGCTTTAATTTTCCTTGTTGGCTTAAAAAAATTAGGTACAATTTTATTTAATAAAATACACAGGCTTTAGGTGCACAGTTCTGTGGGTTCTGATATACTGTACTACCCCTGTGTTTTCAAATACCGCAGTCAAGATATAGAACATTTCCATCACCCAGGGTAGGCCTCTTTCTGAGCAAGTCCATTGTCCTAAATCAGGCAACGACTGATCTGACATGTATCATGAGAGTAAATTTTTTATAGTTACATGATATAATCTTTATTTTTTTAACCTTTTATTGTGAAATAATTTTAAACTTAGAGAAAAGTTGTAAGAAAAATATAGAAACAATTTTTATGTATCTTTTACCTAGATTCACTAATTTTTAACATTTTGCCACATTTACTTTATTATTCTCTTTCCACACACACACAAGTATATACATCCATTAGTATTTATGTTTTTATAAACCATTTGATAGTAGGGTGCATATGTCATTCTTTGTTAACCTACAATACCACAGTATAATATGTATTTTTTTAAAAATAAAGATATTCTCTTACATAGCCACAGCCCATTCTGTTGCCTTGGGCTAGATTACAGTGGCATCATCATAGCTCACTGCAACCTCATACTCCTGGGCTTGATCGATTCTCCATCCTCAGCTTCTGAGTAGCTGGGGCTACAGGTGCATGTCACCATACCCAGCTGAGTTTTCTACTTATTGTAGAGACAGGGTCTCGCTGTGTTGTTCATGCTGGTCTCAAACTCCTGGCCTCTAGCAGCCCTCCTGCCTTTGCCTTGAAGGTGTGAGCCAGTGCACATGTCCAGGAATTTAACTTTTATACAATAATTTAATTGACCTATATTTTGTCAGTTATTCTCAATACTGTTCTTTATAGCATATTTTTTCTTCAGCATTAAGATCTAGTCCAGGATCACATATTACATTTACTGATATCTTTTTGTTTCCTCTAATGTGAGAAAGTTTCTTAGCTTTCATGACACTGGCATTTTTGAAGAATATAGGCCATTCTCTTTTATAGAATGTACCTCAATTTATTTTCTTTAATCTTTCTTCACAATGGGATTTAGATTATGTAATCTTTTTTACATTAGTACATAAGTGAGATTGAGGTACTGTCCTTCTGAAGGTATTATTTTGAGTCTTTCAGCCTGTCACTGGTAATGTTAATTTTGGTTGCTGGTCCAGTTTCACCACCATATAGTTACTATTTTTTCCTCTTACATTTATTGACTGTGTAACAAACAACTAACATGAGGAGATATTAAGACCATGCAAATATATTGTTCCTTATTCAATTTTCCTTCTCTTGGATTTAGCATCTATAGATGATTCCTGTTCAAACCAAATTTTCTCATGATGGTTATAAAATGATGATTTTTTAAATTGGTATTTTACTGTAAAGAAGAGCCCTCTGCTCCATCTCTCTCTCTCTCTCTCTCTTTCTCTCTCTTTCTCTCTCTCTCTGTCTCTACTCATCCATCCATCCATGTTGCTGCAAATGACAGGATTTTATTCTTTTTTGTGGCTGAATAATATCCCATTGCATATATATACACCACGTTTCATTCCATTCCATATATATACACCACATTTTCTTTATCCATTTATCCATCAACTCAGGTTGATTTCATATTTGTGCTATTGTGAATAGTGCTGCAGTAAACATGGGAGTGCAGATATATCTTTGATATATTGATTTCCTTTCTTTTGGATATATAGCCAATAGTGGAATTGCTGGATCATATGGTAGTTTTATTTTTGGTTTTATGGAACCTCCATACCACTTTCTATAGTGGCTGTACTAATTTACATTCTCACAAACAGTGTACAAGGGTCTCACTTTCTCCACATTTTTACCAGCATACATTATTCCTTGTTTTTTTGATAAAAGCCATTTTAACTGGGGTGAGATGATATCTCATTGTGGTTTTGGTTTGCATTTCTCTAATGATTAGTGATGTTGAGCATTGTTTCATATACCTGTTGGCCATTTACGTGTCTTCTTTAGAGAAATGTCTGTTCAGAACTTTTGCCCATGTTTTAATTGGAATTTTTTTTTTTTTTT
>VBSM01003200.1:12454279-12472645 GCA_008086735.1 Cheirogaleus medius
ATACCTCCCATTTTGTTTTTATTGCCTAGGATTGCTTTTGCTATACAGGGTCTTATCTGGTTCCATATGAAGCGTAAAATTATTTTTTCTATATCTTTGAAAAATGATGATGGTATTTTAATAGGGATTGCATTGACTCTGTAGATCACTTTGGGTAATATAGACATTTTAACAATGTTGATTCTGCCGACCCACGAGTATGCTATGGTTTTCCACCTGATTACATCCTCTGCTATTTCCTTCCTCTCCCTGTTTTTTTTTCTCCTTAGAAATGATCGATTTTTTTTGTCTCGCTATCCATTTAGCAATTTGGAAATAGAATATATCTTGGTATTGACCAATATGAGTCTCTTTTCCCTGGATGTGTTGTATTCTTTTATTTCTAGTTTACATTTTTCTTTTATTTCTGGAAACTTTTCTTGAATTATATTGAAAACAGTTTTTAAGTTCTTTTATTTTGGTTTTCTTCTTTGAGAATACCAAGTATGCTTATGTTTGTTGATTTATTTTAGCCTATTATCTACATCATTTGCTTTTTCTGACTTTTTGGTTATTAATTTTTTCTCTAAAACTTTTTTGGGTTTTTTAACCACTTCGGTAACAGGGTCGACTATAGTCGACAGCCACAGATGAACGCCCATAGCTGAGTGTCGACTTTAGCCAACAGCCGTGATATGAAGGCGCACAGCCGAGTGTCGATTTTAGTCGACAGCCGAAAGCTTTTACTTTTATCTCTGCAGTTGCAGTGTGTACGTTCAGCTAAAAAGTTACTACGAATGTGTGACCTTTTAACAAGTCCTTAGTAGGAGTTATTATAGTTATTTTCCTAAAGCTGCCTGTAAAGTAAAACAAGCTTTCAGTGCTTTAAAGCTTTCCTCATCACACAAGAGCAAAACGGATTCGTGGTCAATGCACAGCACAAACTATCGTGCAGACTATGAGTGCCGCTGTGGGCAAGGTTTCCCAGCCGGTGAGCGCCATACCGAAGTGGTTAATTCTCTTTGAATTTCCTTTTCAATCTTGCCTTATGTGTACTTTCCTGTTTTTAGCAGTAACTGTTCTCTCTTCCGCTTTCATTTGGTCTGCATTATTTCTTCCTTCCCTTCCTTCCTTTCCTTTCCCATCCCCTCCCTTTCCCTTTCCCTTTCGCTTTTTCCCTTTCCCTTTTCCTTTCTTCCTTCTTTCCTTCCTTCCTTTTTCTTTTTTCTTTTCTTTCCTTTCTTCTCTGACTTGTCAGTTCACATTTTATTTCCTCATCTTTTTGGCCATAGTTTCCCTGAGCACTTGCGCCTCCTCTTTATGTTCCCTGTGTTGTAGAAGTGATTGTTTCTTTAAGTTTATATTTGTGGCAAAATGTTTGAATATAATTTTCATTTGCTTGGTGGTGACATTTTTTTCTGTGTGTTTTTCCATTTGATTTTCCTTTTTGTTTCCTTCTTTTTATTTATTTATAGTATTTAAAAAAAATTGCTGCTTATTATTCAATGAGGAACATTTTTTCCTGAGCCTGCTATTTGCAAAAGATCATCTCAGGAGGGCCATAGCAGTGTTACACACTCACACCTATTCTCTTTATGACACTATTTTTGTATGTAATTGATTTCTTTTTATTATCTAGGTATACCTCATTATATTGCGTTTCACTTTATTATGCTTTGCAGATATTGTGCTTTTTACTAATTGAAGGTTTGTAGCAACCCTGCATTGAGCAAGTCTGTTGGTGCCATTTTTCCAACAGCATGTGCTCACTTAAGTGTTGATGTGTTACATTTTGATAATTCTCTCAATGTTTTGAACATTTTCATTGTTATTATGTCTGTTATGGTGATCAGTGATCTTTGACTATGCTATTGTAATTGTTTTGGGGCACCATGAACCCTTATAAGACACTTAAACTTAATCAATCAATGTTGTGTGCATCCTGACTGCTCCACTTGTTGTCTGTTCTCTGCCTCTTTCTGATTCCTCATGCCTCCCTATTTCCTAAGACACAACAGCATTGAAATTAGGCCGAGTAATAATTCTACAATGGTCTATAAGTGTTCAAGTACAAAGAAGAGTCATATATCTCTCACTTTAGATCAAAAGCTAGACTCAGGAGGCTGCAGTAGGAGGATCACTTGAGGCCAGGAGTTTGAGACCAGCCTGGGCAACATAGCAAAACACTGTATCTAAAAATATAAGAAAAATTAGCCAGGCATGGTGGCACGTGCCTATAGTCCCAGCTACTTGGGAGTCTGAGGAAGGAGGATTGCTTGAGCCCAGGAGTTTATGGTTGCAGTGAGCTGTGATAGCACTACTACACTCCATCCTGGGCAACACAGCGAGACCTTGTTTCTTTAATACAAACAAACAAACAAACAAAAAGCTAGAAATGATTCAGCTTAGTGAGGAAGGCATTTCAAAAGCTGAGATAGGCTGAAAACTAGGCTTCTTGCTCCAAGTTGTGAGTGCAAAGGAAAAAGTTCTTGAAAGAAATTAAAAGTGCTACTCCAGTGAACACACAAATGATAAGAAAGTGAAACAGGGCTAGGTACAGTGGCTCACGCCTGTAATCCCAGGACTTTGGGAGGGCAAGGTGGGAGGATTGCTTGAGGACAGCAGTTTGAGACCAGCCTGGACAACATAGCAAGACCCTATCTCTAGAAAAAATTTAAAAAGTGAATTAGCCAGGCGTGGTAGATTTTCAATGAAGACGAAAAAGCCTTTTACTAGAAGAAGATGCCGTCTAGGACTCTTATAGCTAGAGAGGAGAAGTCAAAGTCTCCCTTCAATGTTTCAAAACACAGGCTGACTCTCTTGTTAGGGCCTAATGCAGCTGATGACTTTAAGTTGAAGCCAGTGCTCATTGACCATTCTGAAAATCCTAGGGCCCTTCAGGATCATGCTAAATCTACTCTGCCTGTGCTCTGTAAATAAATCAACAAAGCCTAGTTGACAGCATATCTGTTTACTGTATGGTTTAATGAATACTTTAAGGCCACTATTGAGACGTACTGCTCAGAAAAAAAGATTCCTTTCCAAATATTAGTGCTCATTGATAGTGCACCTGGTCACCTAAGAGCTGTGATGGAGATGTATAAGGAGATGAATGTTCTTTTTATGCCTGCTAACACAATGTTCATTCTGTAGCCAGTCAATGAAGGAGTAATTTCAACTTTCAAGTCACATAATTTAAGAAATACATTTCATAAGGCTATAGCTGTCATAATTAGTGATTCCTCTGATAGAACTGGACAGAGTAAATCAAAAACCTTCTTGAAAGGATTCATCATTCTAGATGTCATTAAAAACATTTGTGTGACTCATGAAAAGAGGTCAAAATATCAACATTAACAGGAGTTTGTAAGAAGTTGATTCTAACCCTCATGGTTGACTTTGAGGGGTTCAAGACTTCAGTGGAGAAGTAACTGCAGATGTAGTAGAAATAGCAAGAGAACTAGAATTAGAAGTAGAGCCTGAAGATGTGACTGAATTGCTGCAATCTAATGATAAAACTTGAACAGATGAGTAGTTGTTTCTTATAGATGAGCAAAGAAAGTGCTTTATTTAGATAGAATCTACTCCTCGTGAAGATGCTATGAGCATTGTTAAAATTACAACAAAGGATTCAGAATATTACATAAACCTAGTGGTAAAGCAGTGGCAGGGTTGGAGAGGATTGACTCCACTTTTGAAAGAAGTTCTACCGTGGGTAAAATGCTATTAAATAGCATCATGTGCTACAGAGAAATCTTCTGTGAAAGGAAGAGTCAATCAATGTGTCAAACGTCATTGTTGTCTTATTTTAAGGAGCTGCCACAGCTCCCCCAACCTCAGTAACCATCACCTTGATCAGTCAGCAGCTATCAACATTGAGGCAAGACACCCCATCATCAAAAAGATTGGAACTCACTGAAGGGTCAGATGATTGTTAGTGGTTGTTTTTAGCAATAAACTAGTTTTGAATTAAGGTATGTACATTTTTCTTAGACAAAGCTATTGCACACTTAATAGAGTACAGCATAGTATAAACATTACTTTTATATGCACTGGGAAACCAAAAAATCTGTATGACTCACTTTTTTCTGGTATTCACTTTATTGTGGTGATCTGAAACTGACCTGGCAGTTATCTTGGAGATAACACCTGTGTCTCCTGATGTAAAAGAAATTGACACAACAGGGTAGCTGACCAAAGGTTCTCATACCTGCCCCTGCCTCAGTATGACTACTTTCTGCATTCATGGTTTGTCATTGACCCTTGCCTCTTTCCCTTCTGCAGCCACTGGCAGCCGTTCTACCTATCATCTTGTGTTGTTGCAAAGAAGGGATTCTCGTCTTTGCAGTGCGTGTGTTCCTTTTATTTTGGAACTGTGTTCTCCTATTTTGTTTTCCTTCCTTGAGATGTATAGCCAAACTATAGCCTATGTATACTGCCTCATTTTGGGAGGAGGATATTTAAAATATTTAATATTTTTGGTTAACCCATCTTGTTTTTTCAGTTGAGGTTTTTAGATATCTCCTAGTTTTTTTTTTGAAAATAATAAATAACCATTCATTAAGTCTTTGATTCTCTTGCTCCACCAAGCTTAGTGTTAGATATACTACTTAAGTATTTATTAAATGATTATTTATGGACATGTATTTATGTCTGAATATGTATATTTATGAATATATATGGCTAAAAATAATTAATAAGCTTATTAACACATGACATTTTTAGTATACAATTGAACAAGATTTGTCATCTGTCATTTACTTATTCATGTCTGAGGGGATGTAAGAAGCTTGTCATCAAATGAATTATTAGACTTAGCATTATACACTTTCTTTGTTGCCTTTAACATAGGTGTTGTTCTGAAATAAAGTATATTTTATTCCTTCTGGAAATCCTAGCAGAGCAATTTGTTTTAATTGTCCATATGGAAGAGAAGACTTTGTGGTATTTAAGGCTTTTGGAAAAAAGATAAGAGAAGATTTTGTAGTAATTTTTATTCTTTAAAGGTTTCACTTCATGACAACCTAATTTCTTTCATTGTTTTCTTTTCTCTCCTAAAATTGAAAAGTTTTCTATTACTTATTTAGGCGTGCTGCTTTTGTAGTGTTACAATCCTTAATTGTTTGTCTGACTGTAGATTGAATTTTTGCATCATGAACAAAAATTTTGAAACATCTGCTACAAGAAGATTTTTTTGTTAAATTAATATTAGGGCATAAATTTCCATGCTTATCGTCTCAGCTTAATAAGGTAAGGATAATTAACAATGAATGAACCTTGAGTATAAGGGTAGAAAAGCCAGAAGAAATAAGTTATAAAAATTCACTAATTAATTGCATATAGCCTAAGTCATCTAATTTATGAGAAACAAGTCTTGGCATTCTGAATAGTATTAATTTGAGTTGAAGAATATTATCATTGTTTTGTCCCCTCTTCAAGCAGAGAGAATCCTGTAAGAGTGTCTAAAGAGAGACTTGGCTGCCTGTGTCTAAAAGTGTCATTGATACATTTGTCAATAGATATACTTTTTAATAAATGATCTTAACTGCTGCTTTCATTTTAAATGAACCTTCTACTTCATCAGACTTTTTATCTTGAAGCACCCTTTTACAATTCCATAGCCTGTGAATTTGTATAATAATATTAAGTTGTATTGATGAACATATATACTAATTTCTGTGGAGATATATATGAGCGACATTGCAGTACCACTACATACCCACCCGAATGGCTAAATTAAAACAAACAAACAAAAAAGACAATACCAGCAAAAATGTGAAACAATTGTTACTCTTAGTCTGGTTTTTGTGGCTATAAAAGATTACCAGAGGCTGTGTGTAATTTATAAAGTAAAGAGGGCTATTTGGCTCACAGTTGTGCTGTATCAGAAACATAGTGCCAGCATCTGTTTCTAGTGAGGGCCTCAGGAAGACTTCACTCATGGCAGAAGATGAAGAGAGAGGAAGAGGTGCCAGCCTCTTTTAAACAACTGGCTGTCATGTGAACTAATAGAGCAAGAACTCACTCCTTACTGTGGGGAGGGCACTAAACCTTTCACGAGGCTCCCACTCAGCCCCACATCCAGCATTGGACAGATATGCAAATGATATAACTCTCTTACGCTATTAGGAGAAGGGGAAATTGGCACAATGACTTTGGAAAACGGTTTGGCAATATCTACTATAGATGAATATATATGTGTTCTGAGACCCAGTAATCCTTCCCCTCAGTATGTAGGTGCATATGTTATCTCTACCAATAGAATGCTCCTAGCAGCATTATTCATAATAGCTACCCCAGTTGTCCATTAGCACTAGAATGGGAAATATTTGTGGTATATTCTCATAATAGAAAACTTTTAACAATGAGAGTGAATAAATTATAGCTACTGTAATAGCTGGCTGAATCTTTCAAACATAGTGTTGAGTGAAAGAAAAGATACATTAATGACTTATATACGCACATTAAACATATATATCCATTTATATAAAATATACTAATTTATATACAACCACTTAGGTGAAATATGTATAACATACTAATCTATGGTGCTCGAAATCAGGCAGTGGCCAGCCTTCAGTGGGGCTGAGGGTGTTGTGAAATGACAAGACCATAAAAGAGGTTTTTGGGGTTATTGATAATATTCTCTTTCTTGAACTTTGGTGCTGTCTATATAGGTGTATTCATTTTATGAAAATTCTTAAATTTTCTTAAGCTGTACACTTGAGATTTGTTTAATTTTCTGTATTTCTTAATATAGTAAGGAGTTTACCAAAAATGTTAAATGTGCTTTGCTTTTAAATATATCTATATATGTATTTATATTTATATATACATGTATATATATATGTGTTTTAAGCATAAACCACTATTAATATAGTTGTAATTTGGCTACTCTATCAAAAACAAAGCAAATTCTAATAAAAAATGAAATATATTTGTGCACACGGGAGTGGGTGTGTATATATCTCTAGACTGAATCTGTTAACACTCTATTTTCTTATGCTACTTCATTAGTCAATTCCGGCAGGAAATAGAGATTTACCCAAATGATTCAACTTAACAAACTTTAGTGAGGAACTATATCAGTGGTGTAAGGTTAAGTGAGGCAACAATTAGTTTGAGCCACCACAAAACCAAACAGTATCAGGCAGTCGTTACCACTCCCAGGCCTGAGAGCAGGCCTGGACACAGAGTAGCCCAGTGAGCACGAGAGCTAAGGAACAGGGGCTGTAGGCAGCACCTGCAGTTCTGGAGGGACCCAGCCACTACCAGACCTTCCTGTGTCATTCTCTCCTCTTACTCTGTAATCACCAGTTGGTACCTCCATTGATCAAACCCTATTTGAAGCTAGTTGGCAAGAGAATTTTCTGTAGGAGGGAGCAAATGTAGAATAATCAGCACAACTACTTAGATTGTTGAAAACTCGTTCCAGAGAATTAGTATAGAATATAATTTTCCACCTCTTATTACTTTTTGCCTCTGAAGTTCCATTTTGGGTAATTTTCATGTTACATATACATATCCATCCTTCTCTTTCTTTTTCTCTGGTGTGTATATTTATACACAGCAAGTAAAATAAAAACACTATATTTAAAATCACCACTAATTAAAAACAGTGTTGATTTATAAGCAAATATGATGATTAAGAGTTTAAAATAGTGAAGTAAATTTATGGCATTAGAAATATGGGGCCAGGCACGGTGGCTCATGCCTGTAATCCTAGCACTCTGGGAGACCAAGGCAGGTGGATCGCTCAAGGTAAGGAGTTTGAGACCAGCCTGAGCAAGAGCGAGACCCCATCTCTACTAAAAATAGAAAGAAATTAATTGGCCAACTAAAAATATATACAAAAAATTAGCTGGGCATGGTGACGTATGCCTATAGTCCCAGCTACTCGGGAGGCTGAGGCAGGAGGATTGCTTGAGCCCAGGAGTTTGAGGTTGCTGTGAGCTAGGCTTGCGCCATGGCACTCTAGCCTGGACAACAGAGTGAGACTCTGTCTCAAAAAAAAGAAATATGGAGAGCTAAATATTTATTGAATTTTCCTGTTTTCTCTCAACTGAGGTTTGCAACACAGTTACCAAGTATTATGTACTAGGAAGAAAATGCACAAAGTATAGTACTGCCTTTTATTTTATCAAAACATTTTTATTTTGGAAATTTTCAAATGTGTACATAAGTATAGAGAAAAGTGTAAGGAACTCCCATGTAGTTATCATACAACTTTAATAATTCTAAACATTTTGCTAGTTATTGGTTATTCTGTTCCCAGTTCCCTATCTACAAACACATTTCTTTCTCTGGAGTATTTTAAAGTAAATTCAAGAAATTATATTTTACCCATAAATACTCCAATCTTTATTTAAAAATTTTTTTTAGAGACAAGGTCTTTCTCTGTCATCCATGCTGGAGTGCAGTGTCATGATAATAGCTGACTGCAACCTTGAACTCCAGGGCCCAAGTGATCCTCCTGCCTTAGCCTCCGAAGTAGCTGGGACTACAGACATGAGCCACCACGCTTTTACCAAATTTAAAATATTTTTTGTAGAGATGAGGTCTTAATCTGTTGCCCAGGCTGATCTTGAACTCCTGGGCTCAAGTGATTCTCTTGCCTCAGCCTCCCAAAGTGCTGGGATTATAGATGTAAGCTACTGCACCCAGCTGTCACTTCAGTTTTTAATCTCTAACAAATAAGGATTTTTTTTCCCATAATCATAGTGTCATTATCACAGCTAACAAAATTGAATTTCATGTGTAAGTGTAGACTGTAAGACAGGGTGCTTTTTTCCTATTCAGAAATTAGAATTTGGAGAATAGTGAAAAAATACAGAAGAATGTATTACTTTTCTAGCAACAATTAAAACTGGCCACTGGGAGAATAAATGGTTGATTCCATTATTAGAAACTAAGGAATCCAACAAATGAAGTATAAGGTAGGACAGCCCTTTAGTCTGCAGAACAAAAATGCCACAGTTCTTACCTGCTCATGAAGGCAGAGACACATGGCCAGTATCCTGCTGAAAGTCCCTATGTGAATGGGAGTACAGGAGTGTTGTGTTTGGGAGTAAGATAATGCCCTTTTGACTTGCATCTCAATTTTGGGTCTATGATACCTTACTGATATCTATAAATAACTTTTTCTTTCTATCTTCAAACAAATAACTTTGGACCCCTAAATATTTAACTTTCAGCTTACCATGGTAACTGAACTATATTTAAACCAAACCACAGATATTCTTGAAAATATTTCAGTATCTAACCTCTTGTAAAAGAAAATTCAGGGCTATAGTTATGTTGAGTCAAACATTTGGCAGAATCTAATTCATTTATGTTCTTTATTAAAACTGAAATGAAGCTACTTGGTTTTTATTTTATTATCCTAGATTAGTTTTTGTAAGTGTATTTGTCTGTTAGTCAAGGTAAGGTTCTTTTATAAATGGTGATATTTTTGTATTGTGTAGGTCAGAAGCTCTGCCACTGAGAAAGTGATGTCTACTGCTCTGGGCCACACTGCCACCTGGGGGCCAAAAAGAAAGTTGGGTATGGTGTCTTAGCCAGTGCCAAAAATCTTTGACACTGACCTTGGTTCTATTAAGACAAGTACCAAGACATCATTATCTATTTGTAGACACCAGAATAATGTTATTGGCTTACCTAATGATATAGAATGATACAATATTATGAAAACATTTGAAAATCTAATGTGTACCTACATATTACTTCTTTTCCTATCTTTCTCTTTCTACCTATTTTTTAGGATATTACCATCTTGAGACAAAGATAATATATGTATGTTATCTCAGTCCTTTAATGTGTATACTGTTACTTAGTATTTATAAAGAGTATTATGTGGGCAATATTAATAGTTTCCTATTTATACCATAAAATTGATCAGTAAATGAATATCCTTTTCCCAGCTCAAATTCATTGAACATATATAAAGGTATTTATACTGTTGGTATGTAAGCATATATTTATTTTAGTTTTTTTGGTAGGAGATGGGTTGCTCTTACTAAGTATGATGCCATTGGATTAATGCTTTACATGGAATTGAAGGACAACTATTGTGTGATTTCACTTATATGAGGTACCTAGAAAAGTCAAATTCATAGAGACAGAAAAGGTGGTTACCAGGGGCTAGAGGCGGGAGGCTGGTCAGAGAGGTTATTGTTTAATGAGTACAGAGCTTCAGTTTTTGGATGATAAAGTTCAGGAGATGGATAGTGGGGATGGTTGTACAATAAAATGAATGCACTTAATGTCATTGTACTGGCATTAAAAATTTTTTAAATGGTATATTTTATGTTATATATATTTTACCATAATAAAAAAAGTATACCTGTACTAGTAACATTGAATGGTCTACCTTCTTAGGACTTAGGAATGAATATGTAAGAGAATGTGATTTATATGTAAGAGAATGTGATTTTCAAAAGTACATATTATATGCTAGAAGCTTTACCTATATAAGGCTATGACCCTATGAGGTATATACTTATTACTAGCTGTCTTTTACCTGTAAAGAAACTAAGGCTCAAACCTTGGTTTCTAAGGACTGAGGTTCGTTTATAACAAATTTATTAACAGCCTCCTGTTTGCTCAACTCTCAGGATAATTTGTCTGAAGTAGAAACCTTATAAGCTAATAAAAGAGGTAGCTGATATTTGAACCTATTTCTCCTTGACTCTTTCTGTTCTGCCACTCTGCCTTCTATGAAAATATTGCAGATTCAAGTTACAATGAAATACTGACATGGCATTCTTTTATACCATAGATTCTGATATGTCATGATTCAAGACTGGGAAAAAATTGAGTCATGTAGGGGAAATGTTAGAATCCTGAGATAATCCCAAAATTCATGTAACATCTGTGGGTTTTAAACAGGTAGTGTCTAATTTGAATAGACTGTAGAAGATGGAAATGATTCATGTACCATGAGGTTATCTACTACAGTATTTTTCACCCTAAATTAGTTTCCCATCAGATAGAAAGTTGGTGCTTTTCTTAATAATGCCATGAGTCTCTTGAGTCTCTGAGGGAAGACTCATTCTTTTATCTGTTTGTTTTAAATTGTATTCCTTCATTTCTATCTACTTTTATTTCTTCATTTGGGAGATTCCTTTCTTCCAAAGAAAGAAAACTGAAGTTGTCTTCTCATGGTAAATAATTAAATGGAAAATGTCTCAGTATAAAAATGATTCCCAAAGTCTACACATGGAACTACTGATTTTTGGTAATGCTGTAAGCAAAAGAATTTTAGCATATACAACAAAAAAGATATAACTATTCCTTTTGTATTTGTGGTAAACTGATTTTATGTATACCCATTCAAATTACCCTTCAGAAATGGAATATTTGATGCACTGTAGAAAAACCCAAATCAATCCTGCTTTTCTTGAACCCTATTACGGAACTATCTGTAGTAGCCATGGAAATAATTCCCCAGAAAATAGTTACTAAATCACTGCCTAATTATTTGATTTTCTCTATGTGTAAAAAAACTAATATTTGGTAAAATGCCTAGATTTGTAAATAAAGTTATGATATTTGGTTATAGTGAAACAATCGTAACATTCTCCCAAAACTCTTATAGTACTGAAATACATTGGAATGCTTCTTGGGAAGCCAAGGAGCTTGTTGCTGACATAGTAATAATTTGGTTATTTGCACATTTTATAAAATATTAAAATGTTCCGAGTTAACATATTCTTTAAATAACTCATGGTAAGATGTTATCTCTGAAGTGTTGGCTTGTGAGTAGGAGGGAAATTATATGTTACAGTGTTATATAAAACTGACTCATGAGTGGGTGAAAGATCCCAAGAATACCAGGACACCTACACTAGAAAAAGCCAATATGTGCAGTTTCTCTTTACACTGTGTTCCAGCAGGCTGCTTAATGGAACTGTATTCATTAAAGAAATTCGTATAATTTTTTCATTGCCTTGGTGAATATCTTTCTGATTAAAAAAAGTGAATTACATTTTTTTATCTTTTTTAAAAAAATCATTGTTCATAGGACAAAAAGCTTAACTCAGTATATGAAGTAATTAACTTCTCTATGTTTCAGTTTTTTAAATTAGTTAAAATCAAGAGAATAAAACATGTCTACTTTTAGAATATTTTTAGAATATTTGTTAAATGCCATATAAAAACAATTAAGTAACCTTTTAGCAAATAGTATTTGAAGTCTTCATAAACAAGTCATGCTGTTTTACTGAAAAAACAGTGTATTATATGGGAATGTTCTCAATTCAGATTCAGTCCATTAGATAGTTAAATTTTAATGAAGATAATTTTTTTTGTTTTTTTTTTGAGACAGAGTCTGACTCTGTCTCCCTAGCTAGAGTGCAGTGGCATCATCATAGCTCACTGTAGCCTCAAACTCCTGGGCTCAAGCGATTCTCCTGCCTCCGCCTCCCGAGTAGCTGGGACTACAGGCATGCACTACCACACCTGGCTAATTTTTTCTATTTTTGGTATTGGTAGAGATGGGGTCTTGCTCTTGCTCAGGCTGGTCTCAAACTCCTGAGCTCAAGCAATCCTCTTACCTCAACTTTCCAGAGTGTTGGGATTACAGGCATGAGCCTCTTGCCTGGACGAAGATAATCTTTTGCATAGTAATATTAAATATTTTTAATTGTATTTGTTATACTATCCAAGATATTGTTTTGGTTGGATATCACAAATCAGATTTTGTTTGTATGGAGAACTTTTTATTGGTGTTTTTAAAAGTATGCTTCCTAGGTTCTTGTACCACATGCTAACTAAGCCTTATTGTTTTATTGGAATTTTCATTCCACTTTCAACCAACATTCTTTGTCTAAACTGAGAGTCTCAACCTTTTAAGAAAATTGTATTTTGTTGAGAAGAATGTAAACTCCATTTGAAAATAGCAGAAGGGCAGCTCTTACTATGTAACAGGCCCTCTACAAGATACTTTCATTAATGGTATTCAATTACTACAAGATCTGTGTGATGGTGGTGTTATTCCTGCTTTTTCA
Organism: Cheirogaleus medius; assembly: GCA_008086735.1. NCBI lineage: Eukaryota > Metazoa > Chordata > Mammalia > Primates > Cheirogaleidae > Cheirogaleus > Cheirogaleus medius. Next base: position 12,467,266 of record VBSM01003200.1, read on the forward strand.
AAGAGAAAGCTATGGCTGTGAGAGGTAAAGTAATCTGCCCACCTAATGGCAAAGTTGGGGTTTAAACCTAAGGATTTAAACCCTTGATCTTCAATTTTATGTGATATAGCCATAATATATCTGCATTTATATGTAAATATTTTTCCTTTCTCTCTTTTGTTGGTGTTTACATGTGTAGCATATATGTGCTTTCTATTTCATTTCATATTTGTCTCAGTCTCCAGTACAAAAAGAAACCTAACAGACTTTCAAGGCAGTTTGTACCTGTCATCTTCACAAAATGGGATGCTATTCAAACTGAATTCTGTAATACATTAGTATGGTTATATTTTCCAGATTTATAAAATGAATTTAAAGTTATTAATCATGTTCGTAATTGATAATGATTAAAATAATCCTTATTTCCAGATTAGTTATTTGTCTTAGAATTTTCACACCTGATCATGTAACTAAAGCTGGGATCAAATAATATATTTATGAACTGTTGATTTGCTTTAGTAATGAGAAAGCATGAAAGAATTTTAAGTAAATCCTAATTTCTGTGATATGTATATTTATCATATATATGAATATAAATACGTGTGTATGTTTGTGTCTGCATGCTTGTGTATCAGATCAAATTTTAATTAGGCTATTTTGCATACTTATAAACATATTTATTTGTAATCGTTTCTGAGCCTTTTCTTAGTCAATGGGAACTTAATTTGATCAGGAGGCTCTTCAGAAGTTTAGTTGGGGCCTGGAGCAGTGGCTCCCGCCTATAATCCTAGCACTCTGGGAAGTCAAGGGGGGAGGGGTCGCTTGAGCTCAGGAGTTCAAGATCTTGTCTCTACCAAAAACAGAAAAAATTAGCCAGGTGTGGTATCTTGGGCCTGTAGTCTCAGCTACTTTGGAGGCTGAGGCAGGAGGATTGCTTGAGCTCAGGAGTTTGAGGTTGCAGTGAGCTATGATGATGCCACTGAACTCTACCTGGGGGCAACAGAGTAAGACTCTGTCTCAAAAAAAAAAAAAAAAAGTTTTGAATTATAATCAATCATACTTGTATCTATGGAGATTATTTCTTGGATTTATGTGGCTCCTTTATTTTTCATAATTTATACTTCAACATCTATGATTTCATCATAGGTGTCACCCCTACCATATGCAGATAGATATGTTGAGGTAGATAATTCTTTTTTTTACTTTTTTTCTTTTTTTCTTTTTATTTTTTTAACTCCTGGCCTCAAGCAATCCTCCCACCTCAGCCTCCCAAAGTGCTAGGATTACAGGCATGAGCCCTCACACCCCAGTGAAGTAGATAATTCTTGATAATTATCTCAGTGTTGCATAGTATCAAAAATAGAAGTAGAATTCAAGCTATTTATGACCACTGACCTTAGTTCTCTCCACTAAATCATTGTTTGCTAATACATCTTTCAGAACTATGAGAATTTTTTATTTTGTCTTTTTATCTTAATTATAAAAAAGTTAAGGCCTATAGGCAAAAACTCAGTAATAATCTCTCGTTGGAATGACATTTTCATAGGATTGGACTTTGTTTCTTAAACCAGTGTTCATCAAATTAGCGTCCAAATACCTTGTTTGCTTTCTAATGCCAGTTCAAATAAATATCCACTGAGTGGCTACTGTTTGGCCACAGAGAGAGGCCTTTGGAATGCAGAAATGAATAAGAGATTGTCTTGTCTTCAAGAAATGCATTGCCTAGTTGCATAACATACATAAAGAAATTTTATTACAATGTAATAGATGTCACAGTGGAAGTATGTTCTAAGTACATAGGGCATACTGATTGAAGAGGGAAGCATCAAAACAAAGGTGGTCTGGGAATGCTTTTCAGGGAACTAATGTCTAAACTGAGGTTTGAAGGACAAATATGCATTTACTAACTGAATAGGGTGGGATATGGAAAGGGAATTTTTATCAGGTCATTTCAGGGAAAAGGGACACAGTATTTAGGGAAATATTATACAGAAAAGGAATCCAGAGGATGTTTTTAAGCATGTTTCTCTTGCATTTTAGGTAAAAATTTGCAGTAATTAGAGCATTTATCAAGCAGTACCTGCACTGATCTAAACTTTCTGTCCATTTCTGATCATTGCTAAGCATTAGGGTAGCACTAATGAATGATAAAATAACTGAACAGCAGGTAATAAGAGGGAAATGAAAGGATGAGATGCCTAGATTATTTGCCAGCTTTATAATGAAATGTTAATATGTTTTCAAAATATAAATTCTGCATAAGATTCATTTATTCAACCTGTATATTGAACTGGTATCTTCACTTCCCAAACCAGAAAACTAAGGCACAGAGGTGAAGTAATTTGCCTAAGCTTACCAATGTAAATGGAGGAGCCAGCATATACTTTTTAATTCCAGAGCCAGTGTTAAGAGAACTTGCAAACTGCTCAGTGGGTCTGAAGTGCCAGGAATGAGAAAGGCACAAAATGAGGCTCGAAACTCAGCTGTGAAGAGGTGGTAGAGAGTGGCTGGAAACTAAAGAGGCAACAAAGTAAGGACCAGGGAGGCATTTTTGTTTGTTTTTAAGATGGGTAATGTTTAACGTGTGTAAATACTAATCAAAATTATCCAGCAAAAAGATAGAATTGGAAGATACAGCTGAAAGAAAGAAAGGCTCATCAGTGCTAAAGGTATCTGAGAATATCAGAGGGGGTAGGCCCCAGAACACCAATTTATATTAAAGTTTGCCTGGAAGAACACTGCCCAAGGGGGATGGAGATGAGCATGGTATAGATTGCAGAGTTATGATCGGTACTGGGAAATTAGAGGAGATTAATTTATCTCTTGTATTAGCCTTTTGGGTTGCTTTGCTTCTGCACATTGTCCTTTAACTGATCTCTGATATACCAGAAATAACAACCTTATATGGTTTAGAAGCTCTCTTGGAATTCATCTGGGAATCTTAACAACTGTAAAAGATGTGGACAGGAGGGTTGGTATTTGGGAGTCTTAAGGAAGAAAGCTGACTGTCTAGTACAAGGGGAAAAGTGAGATAATGCTCTGCTCCATTGTTTAAATGGAAGCAGAAAAAGAAAGGCACTTGACACAGGCTCAAGCCTAGGAGAAGATGTCTAGGTATGTCTCTCTCAGTCCAATTCCTCTTCCTGAGCCACCGGAAGAGGAATTGGACTGAGAGAGACCTACCTCCTATAGCTCATCTACCTTAAAAGAAATGAAAACCTTTAATAGTAAAAGCATCACACTTAAAGAATCTAAAGTTTTTCTAAGCGTTTTTATATGCAATAACTTTTCAGATCACAGAATCATACAACTCTAAAGTTGAAGGATCCTTGTATCCCACTATTAACGATTTAGTGGTAAAAAGAACTGAGACCCAGGCCGGGCGCGGTGGCTCACGCCTGTAATCCTAGCACTCTGGGAGGCCGAGGCGGGTGGATAGCTCAAGGTCAGGAGTTCGAAACCAGCCTGACCAAGAGCGAGACCCCGTCTCTAAAAAAAAAAAAAAAAAAAAACTGAGACCCATAGGAGTTAAGTGATTCTTCCAAGATCCCAAACACAGCTTTTAGTGGCAAGGTCAGAACTTGAACCACAGATTCTTAACTTGAAGCTTATTGTTCTTTCCACCATACCATATTTCCTCCAAATGTGACCTTCACCTCTCCCAACAGTTTTCCTCTTATAGTAGTTTATTCATCCATTCTTCGTATCTCGTTGTTTTTAGATTCTTCATTATCCTAGTCATTCTCTTCTGAGTCCTCATCATTTAATTGATATTTCTCTTCAAATATCAGCTACTTGGTCTGCAAAATATCTGTGAGGTGAAACTATCAATTTTGTTTCAATAAATATTTATGACGTGGTAAGGTAAATAGTCTCAGTGAATATGCTATTATTAACTTAAATTTTGATTATCTTATTTTAAAATTATATCAGGATATCCTCTTTAAATTTTACTTTAACTTTTCTTCATTTAGAAATGTTTTAATGAAAACCTTTTAAAGTCTAGAATTCAGGTCAAGTGATAGTTCATCATGATTCTCAGGATGTAATTAGATTGGCTATTCCAGAGGGAACTTGGTGAACAAATACAGCAATGACATTTCATATTTTTCTGAATTCCTGCTTTTTCTTTTGGTTGATTGAATCAATTGTCAGGATATGAAACTGAATATGTATGTGAAGTTGAAAATAAATGTTTAATAACTCTGACTTGTACTCCTAGATATAGATTTCATTAAGTTGTCATAGAAACCAATGGATAGAATGATGACAGAATTAGGTAACTGTCAGTTAAGGGGGAGAGGTTTATATGAGCTTTAAGATAGGACCAGAACTAACAATTTCTGAATCTACGATATTTTGCCTGAGTGTCCTTTGATACGTCTGCTTATCATTGTATTCATTGATAGAATGAAGTGGTTTATCCATGCATGCAGGAATCATTTACAGAATTCCTACCACTGCAGTATACCATTCCAGTTCTGAACTTCTTTAATTCTATTCTCCTTCTGCTGTCTTGTGGACTGAAATGCCGTCTCCCACTCCATTTTTAATTCCTCTTGGTGATAGTGTGCCCTCCAGGCTGAGGCTGTTTTTTAGTTCATTCTGCCTGCCCAAACTACAAAAGCTTCTAACTAGTAGTTTGTGTAATTTTCTTTTGAAGCAGAGCTGGTGTGCCAGTACATCTAAACAGACTCCCATTTGGCAACTTGTGTCAGCTGTTAAAATATTAAATGAAAGAAAGATTCTTATAGCCAACAGTCAAATGACTGGCATGTCCAAGCTGTGAAATAAGCACATGGCTTGGTTACCTTTCTTAGTGTAGATCTTCTTCAGAACCACCTGTCAATTTTTCTTGAAACCAACTTGCAGGCACCAGGCAGGTAACACATACCAGTGTGGCAGGTTGATTGCAAAGTAGCACATACCTCATATCTCAAGGGGACAGCTGCTACTCAGCTCCAGCCAATTATTGCCATGCCAGAGGACCCATCCAACATTTCTAGGTTTCTTAGTTTTTCAAAGATTTTTTGTGAAATATTCTGATTTTTAAATGGTAACCACTAATGTGAATTTCCAAAAAGCACTCTGGGGCCGAAGCAAATCCTTCTGTAAACCAGACTGCCAGCTTGCAAGCTCTGCTTTAGGGAGAACAGTGTGACATGTGTCCATGGGCCTCCACTGTGTTCCACCTGCCACTACTGCCATTCTTACCCAGGCTCTGAAGACATTTGAGAACTCTGGGGCTGTTAAGAAGGAGTAAGAACAAAAGGAGGTACGAACTTATTTAGCTCTATGTGTTACCTCAGCTCCTATGCTTTTTAAAAGGGAAAAAGTGTTTCTTCGTACTTACAGGCCCATTTTCCTCTGAGATACACTTTTTTTTTTTTTTTTTTTTTTT
>VBSM01003200.1:12482343-12527813 GCA_008086735.1 Cheirogaleus medius
AATATGCTGAAATAAAAAAAAATAAAAAAATAATAATAAAAAAAAAAGAGGAGGTGCTCAGTACATTGAAATTTAATTATGGTTTGACCAATATTTCTTGAAAACTGCCAAAGTGTGTATCATCTGCATCTTGAATGTGATTTGGAACATAGTTAGTCTTGAATATCATGTGAGATAGAGTATTTATTTGCAAGGATACTATGTGGGTTGTCTTGAATGTAAATCAACAATAAAATCATTATAAACCATAAACTAGTTTCATTAAAAAAAAAATTAAAGTGCCAGTTTCAGAATCATGATGCCTAGTTCTTATCTAGTCTATTTGTATACTTTCATCTCTCTTTTAATCTTGCTCAAGCCCAACAGACTAGAGATTTGGTCAACAAGAACTCAAAAATATTAAATATATTAAAAGAGTTCGACTGTTTTCTTTTCCTTTGTAATTTAGCATATACATTTGGGGTGTCAGGTCTGTTTCCTTCCCAGGTAGGAAAAATATACCAACTCTCCATCTTTGTATAGTACTCTAGTGTTTCCAAAAGTGCTTTAACTAACTAAATGGGCTTTCTAGTGAATAAATTTCAGTACAACAAAGGGAATATGGCTTCTGATACAAAACGACAGAATAAGTAACCACTGTTGTCTCCCCTCCTTCCCTCTCAAAAATCTCATTAAAGGTATTGAAAAACCCTATAACAATGAAAAGACTTTGGTCATTTATAGCTGAAAAGATTCAACAAAAATCTTTCTGGAAGACTGCAGACAGCTGACATAGAAGAGGAGTTTCAGCTCAGAGTGCAAAATAGGAAAGGACTTAGTGGAGGTTGGGACTGATTTTTCTATATACCCAACAGCAGAGGGGATAAAACACAACATGTTACCTAGAATTATAAGTTCACCCCTTCATTCTTGTTAAAAATGAGCCACCGGTGATCACCTATCATGGAAGGCAAATGAGCTTCTTGAAAGAGAGACTATCCCCAGAAGAGACAGATTATTCAGGGAACAGATGATAATTTAGAAAAAATACTATAAAAAATAGAGAATCATAGAAAACATTGAGAAAGGCACAGCATTTATAAAATGAAAAATAGCTATGAAAAACAAGCAGGCTAAGAATAAGAAAGTGCTCTTATAAATAAAAAATGTGATTCTTGAAATTTTTATAAAGGGGTGAAATATAAAGTCAAGGAACCCCAAACGACAGAAATATAGAGAAAATATAAAACATAGAAGACCAATCCAAGAAGTTAAACACACAGCTAAGAGGTACTTCATAAAGAGAAAACAGATCAAGACAAAAAATTAAATTGAGGGAATTATCAAAAAAAAATTTGTAAGAAAAGTTTTCACTTCTTATTTTCCCAGCTTATACCCTTTCTACCCCAACTCCAACAATTTGTCAACTAACCAGGACCTATAATTCACAACATCTTTCACTGTCTTTCACTGTCCTGATAGCCTGTCTTCTCTTTATGTCTAGGTTAAATTCCATGGTTAATCATTATAATCACTCCCTTAAATACATCCTCAAATTTCGTGTTCCCTCTTGTTTTTCTGTCTTCATGTGGCTAGGACGACTTTGGTTAAATCCAACTCATCATCAAACCTGTACCTGTACACCTTTGCTACTAGTGGTGGTTGGAGAAAAACCTGCCAATTGGTCTAACTGATTAATTCATGCCTTGGCTGACAATCATACTATACTGCCCTCTTACTCATTCTCTTTCTCTATCCTTGACAACTATGTCTTTCTTTCTCCCCTGTCCTCAGATGTTTAACACCTCCTCCTGCGTCTTAACACCCAGCTGCTGACATTGCTCCCTAAGTTTCCAAGGAAATGAAGCTATCAGACAAGAATCATTAGAGCCTCTCTTTATCTACTCATCTCTGCTTTTTTGCCCGTATACTCTATCCTCTCCCCTGTTACCCTGGATGAACTGTCCATCTGTTCATCCTACCATCTAATTCCAACCATTGCTTCAACCTGTGCATTAGATCCTATCTTCAACTACCTACTCAAGAACATTTCCCTGGAAATTCTACAGATTTTCTCCCATCTCCAATTTCTACTCTCTACTGATCGTTGTCAGTACCATATAAGCATGCTGTTTTACCCCTTAAACAATCACACAAACAAACCTCTTGACCCCACTTTCCTTTCCAACTACCACTATGTTTTTCTGCTTCTTTATTGCAAAACTCTATGTGATATCTGTATTTGTTGTCTCTAATTTCTTGTCTCCTATTCCTGTTGGGTTTTCCCGCTAACCATGATACCAAAATTATACTCATCACGGCTACTAATGATCTCCAGTGTGACTAAATCCAGTGATCATTGCTCATTTCTTATTTTATCATAACTATCAGCATCATTTGATACTGTTGATCCTGTTCTTCTGAAAACACTTCTCTTGGCTGTTGGGACATTTGTTTACTTCTTATCTTTCTGATTCTCTCCCCCCTTTTAATAGCTTACTGTAATATAATCTACATATAGAAACTAAACACATAACTGTGCAGTTTGATGAGTTTTAGCAACCATCACTAGAATTCAGTTTTAGAATTTCCATTGCACTAAAAAGTTTGTGCCCATTTGCAGTCAATCCTTGTTTCCACCTCCAGCCCCAAGCAACTCTGTTGATCTGCTTTTTTTTGTCTGTACATTTTGCCTTTTTTTTTTTTAGAAATTTCACATAAATGAAATTTTATACTGTGTAATCTTTTGTGTGTCTGGCTTCTTTCATTTATTTAGCATAATGTTTTTAATTGGGTTGTCTGTCATATTAAGTTGGAAGAGTTTTTTTTTATATTTTGATTACAAATCTTTTATACAATACAAGATTTGAAAATATTTTCTCCCAGTCTGTGGCTTGTCATTTTATTTTCTTAATCTGATATAGAATACTATACTATATTGCATTTAATTGTGTCACCTTAGTCTCTTCAATCTATGGTAGTTTCTCAGTCTTTCCTTATCTTTCATATCCTTGATACTTTTGAAAAGTACTGGTCAGTATTTTGTTGAACATCCGTCAATTTGGATTTGTCTGATGTTTTCTCATTTTAGACTGAGGTTATGGACTTTTGGGAAGAATGCCACAGAGATTCTGTTTGCATCTGTTTCTTTTTTACTTCATTCTTTTGTGTTAAACATATGCTTTTTGTGCACCAATGTAAATATTCTTCTAGTTTTTAGCCTTTTTTAAAAGTTCTTTTTCTTAGTAGTTACTCTAGGAGTTACATATTTATCTTTAACAGATCCTAGTCTACTTTAGGTTAATACTGACTTAATTCTGGTAAAATATAGCAATTTTGTTGCAATATGTCTCTATTTCCTTCCCTTTCCTTTGCATAGTTATCATCATGTATATTACAATGACAGTAATACTGTAAGTATATTATATATAAGACATGTCAAAATCATTGATTTTAAAATATTTTTAAAAGAAGTTAATAAAGAAAAGAGAAGATATGTGTGTGTACATGTATGTATTCAGTCTTTTATATTTATATGTACCTACATATTTACCATCGTAGGATATATATCCCACCATGTAGGATAGGTCGCTAGCCACAAATTCTATTTTTGTTTTTCTGGGAATGTCTTTGTTTTACTTTCAGTTTTGAAGGGTAGTTTTGCTAGATATAGGAGTCTTGGTTGATGGTATTTTCTTTTTACACTGTGAATGGCATTTCATTACCTTCTGGCCTCTGTTCTGATGAGAAGTCAGCCCCTAATAGTATCATTGTTCCCTGAACATGACAGGTTATTTTTCTCTTGCTGCTTTTAATGTTTCTTCTTTGTCTTTATCTTTCAGCAGTTTTATTCTGATGTATCTATATGTGCTTCTTTTTGTGTTTATCTTACTTGGTGTTCATTGAGCCTCTTGGAGTATATGTTTTTCTTCAAATTCGGGAATTTTTTACTGTGATTGTTCCATATATTTTTTCTGCTCCCTTCTCTTTCTCCTTCTGGGCCGTCTATTACATGAAGGTTGGTATGCTTTACATTGTCCCACAGATATCTGAGGCTTTGTTCATTTTTCTTCAATATTCTCTGTGTACCTCAGTTTAGATAATTTCTATTGCTCAATATTCAAGTTCACTAGTTCTTTCTTCTCACATATACTCTTGATTCCTGTATTAGTTTACTATTGCTGCATAACAAATTACCACAAACTTAATGGCTTAAAACAATACTCATTTATCACTCACAGTTTTGTAGGTCAGAAGGCAGGCATGGCATGGCTGGCTTCCCTGCTCAGGATATTACAAGGCTAAAATCAAAGTGTCAGCTGGATGAGTTCTTGTCTGGAACCTCTAGGGAAAAATCTGCTTCCAAGCTCATTATTCTTGTTCACAGAATTCATTTCCTTGCATTTGTAGGAATAAGGTCCCTGTTTCTTTGCTGGCTGTCAGCCTGGGTCAATTTCAGATCCCAGAGGCCATTGACATTTCTTACCACGTGTCCTCCTCCATCTTGAAGCCAGCAATAGCATATAGTATCCATCTTGTACAGTTGACCTTTGAACAACAGGGGGTTAGAGGTGCTTCCCCTGACCCCCACCACTGTGCAGTCAAAAAGTCTGCATATATAACTTGACTCCCCAAAAGCTTAAGTACTATATAGTCTGCTATTTACTGGAAACCTTACTAACAACATAAACAGTCTATCAACACATATTTTGTATGTTATAGTATATGTTGTAGACTTACAATAAAGTAAGCTAGAGAAAAGAAAATGTTATTAAGAAAATCATAAGGAAGAGACTGGGCACGGTGGCTCACACCTGTTAGGAGTTCAAGACCAGCCTAAGCAAGAGCAAGACCTTCTCTCTACAAAAAATAGGAAAATTAGCTGGTGCACTCCTATAATCTCAGCTACTTGGGAGGCTGGGGCAGGAGGATCGTTCAAGCACTCTAGGGGCGACAGTGAGACTCTGTCTCAAAAAAAATCATAAGGAAGAAAAAATATATTTACTATTTATTAAATGGAAATGGGTCATCATAAAGGTCTTCATCCTTGTCTTTACTTTGAATAAGCTGAGGAAGAGGAAAAGTAGGGGTTGGTCTTGCTGTCTGTGGGTAGCAGAGGCAGAAGTAGACCCACATAGTTCCAACCTGTGTTGTTCAAGGGTCAACTGTACTTTGAATATCTGATGTCTTTTGCCACTAGTCAGGGAAAACTCTCTGCTCTTAAAAGGCTCATGTGATTAGGTGGATAATCTTTCTATACTAAGGTCAGCTGTGCTATATAACATCATAGGAATAAAACCCAGTGTATTCACAGCCCCGGGGATTAGCAGGGTGTGTCCATAGGGCTGGGGTTAAGTCTTGGGGAACCATCATAAAATTCTCCCTGCCACAGCCCCTTTAGGAATTTTTTTACTTAATTATTGTACTTTTCAATTCTAGAATTTCCATTTTGGTTATTTTTTATTGTTTCTATATTTTTATTAAGATTTCCTAATTAAATAATAGTCATTATATTTTCCTTTAATTTTTTTAACATAGTTTTCTTTAATTTTGTGAATGTATTTATAATAGCTACATTTATTTGTTTGCTAATTTCAACATCTGGGCCTACTCAATTTTAATTAAATTTTTTTTCCTGTTTATTTGCATGTCTGGTAATTTTTGGTCAAAAACTGTACATTTTAGATAATATGTTGTATCAGATATGAATTATGTTTTATATTCATTGTCATCCACAGTGTATAGCAGGTGATATCTCTGCTCAACAGTTTTATTCTTATTTTTATTTTTTCAGCCTAGCTTCCTAGGTGTTGTAAACACCTGGTTTGTTGTCTGTATACTGTAGTCATGAGCTAAGTATTTGGGCAGAGATTATGTTTGAACTCCACAAGCCCTTAAGGCTTCCACCTTCTGCCTATCAATATGATGTGGCTTGAGGAATACATTCAAAATTGCACTCATTTTTCAAGTTTTCTTTAGTTTTCACTTTTTACCAGGCTCTTAGTAGTCCCCCCATGCATGTGTCTGTAGTTTCCCAGGCATTCCCAGGGGAGTGTGTGGAAAATTTATTTCAGTCCTTCTTTGACTCTCTCATTTCCAGGATTTCCCATTAAGTTTTCTGGTTTGTTTGCTGCTTGCCCCTACTAAGATTGCAGCCTTGGATGAATAGAGCTGCAGATTTTCTCTGTTCATTTATTTTTGTCTACTACTTTTTTTAAACCTTTTTAAAATTAAAGAATAATACACTTTCAAGGCAGAATGCCAACATGTTCTCACATATATATTACCAAGGTTAATGTCTAATGTTAATTCCATTATATTTATTGTACAATGAAAACTTTAAAAATATTATTCTGCTATATTGGTTTATATCCCACTCTGTTATTTGCCAAAGTTTAATAACTAATGTAAGTCCACCACTTTTAAAGGGCACAGCCATGGGGTTTTTTGTCCCCATCCTCTAAATTGAGTCCAACAACTCTGGCAGCAAAATTGCTGGTTTTCACTGCCAATCCCAAGATGGTAAAATTACTGCTCTTAGGGACTCAAATTCACAGAGACAGAAAGTAGAATGGTGATTGCCAGAGGAAAGGTGAGGTAGAGGAATGGGAAATTGTCATTTAATGAGTACAGAGTCTTAGTTTTACATTATGAAAGAAGTTCTGGAGATTGGTTGTACAACAATGATGTAAATGTACTTAACACTGCTGAATTGCACACTTAAAAATGGTAAACATGGTAAATTTTATGTTATGTTTATTTGAACACAATTAAAAATGAAAACAAAACACTGTTCTTTCCAACAGAATTGAGAGGATGTGGGTGCTAGTACAGATGGGGCCAGCCTCAGGCAAAAAGGCCACAGACAGAATTCTGCTGTTCTTATCTGAAGGTCTAGCAGGTGTTGAAGAATAAACATTTCTCATTTTGTTTTCTCTATCATTTTACATCCATGAAATAGTTGTTTTAAAAAATTCTGTATAGTTTAATAGTTGTTTTTGTAGGGAGGATTCACTTATCTTTTCACGGCACCATAACTGAACATCACTTCCTTGGCTGCTCTTCTTAGTCTCTCTGCAGGTTTTTACTCATGATTCCTTCTTGTAACTGACAGAGTGTCCCAGAGCACAGTCCTTGGACCTTTTTCTTTTTCTTTTTTTCCTGCTTCCCTAGGAGGTTTCATCAAGTCCCAGCATTTAAAATATTATCTATACGCTGATGGCCCCCAAATACGTAACTTCAGACCAGTACTCCTCCTTCATCTGCAGATCTGTATACCCAACTGCCAGTTTGACATCCCACTTAGATGTCTAATAGATTTCTCAAACTTAATAAGGCTGAAACCGAATTTCTGATATTTGCTGCAAGAAATTGGCTTCTTTCACAGTCAGCTTAATTTCAGTTACTGATGTCTTCATTCTTCCATTTCCTCAGCCTTGGATTGATTTTTGACTCTTTCCTTTCAAACTCTAGGTCCACACCATCAGAATATCTTGTCAATTTTACCTTCAAAATATCCATAGAATTTGATCTTCTTCTCTCCAACTTCCCTGATACCACCTGATTTCAAGGCACCATCATCTCTACCCTAGATTATTAAGTAAGCTCCTAACTATTCTCTTCTATCTCTCCTTTCCTCCTATAATCTGTTCTCAATAGAGCAGAGTGATCCTGTTAAACGTTAGTGAGATCATGTTATACCTCTACTCACGCTGTCCCAATGGATGGTTCCCTATTTCACTGAGTAAAAACCAAAGTCCTTACTGAGATTCATCAGATCCTACAGAACTTAGCTCCCCATTACCTTTCTGATCTCATCTCCTCCTACTCTCCCTTGTTCAGCACACTTTGCTCCCCCAGACCTCAAGACATGCATCTGTCACTGAACCTTTTTACTTATTTTCCCTTCACCTAGAATGATCTCCCGCCACCACCTTGTACTCATGCCTAGCTTCCTCACTTGCTTCAGGTCTTTATCCAAAATTCACCTCCTCTCTGAGGACTTCCTTTGCCACTCCGTCCAAATTTTTGCTCCTTCTTTATTAGTATTTGATATTCTGCTTTCTTGCTTTATTTTTTAACCCTAGTACTTTTCACTATATAAGCAGTTATAATGTAAATATAAATGTATACACTGTGCATTTAATTATTTTGTTTACTGTCTGTGGTTCTCACTAAAGTATTAGCCCTGTGAGAGCAGGATTTTTGTTCTTTTTATACATTACTAAAACAGTGCCAAGCACTTAAGCTTGTGATGAATATAGAATGTTTTTAGTGAAAAGTGATAAAAGACATGAAATTCCATATTAAAAGGTCTCTGTCAGTACCAGGTAGAATGAAGGAACCACATTCTTGTGAAATTTCAAAATATCAAGGTTATAAAAAAGATCTCAAAAAACTTCTAGAGAAAATAAATAGAAATTAGCAATAAAAATAAATTAGCAAATATGGATACTGTAAGTGGGGGCATGGATGCTGTAAGACAGTAGGGCAATTTCATCAAAGTTTAGAAGGAAAATGAATTTTAACCTAGAATTCTTAAGTCTGAGATCAAAATAGTCATTTTCACATATGAAAATGTGTGAAGATAAACGATAGAATAAATGAAGTTTACTTTTGAGATAGTTTAGGAATTTATTTAGCAAAACAAGGATGAAAACCAAGAGAAGATTTAGGATACAACAAACAGCAGAACTGACCCAAACGTCCAATGAGTACAATCACCAGATGACATCTGTGCAGCGTGCAAGAAAATCAACCAGACCGTATGAAAATAGGAATTCTGTTGTGTCCAAGAAGACTGGAATAAAAATTTGTTGACTAGAATTAATATGAGGCAGGACAATACTGGACCCTGGTAAAATAGATGTGTGTTAATCTCAAGAAAGACAGAAAGTGCAGGAAAACAAAGTAACTAAATAAGAAATGTAGTGTCCAAAGATTAGATAGACTAAAAGTCATATGATTTTGAGAAATTAATGGAGTTTAAGAAAAGAGACTTCTCCTGACCTTGATGTAGAGTAGTAAAGAAGTGTAACTTGAGAGTACAACTTGGTTCTGCTCTACCAGTATATAAACTCTGAGGCTATATATGCTGATTTATTTATTTATTTTATTTATTTTTTATCTTTATTTTTAATATTTATTATTTACTTTTTAGAATTAGCTTTATATCCAAGGCTAGAAACCCTAATTATGGTTATAGAATATAATCTGATTTTTATCAATCTGAAAAATGTTTTTCAAAAGTAGATGTGATATTCCATTTGAGAAATTCAGTTAAAAGGATAAAAAAAGTAGATGTGATAGAAGTTGGGAGGAACAGGCATGGTTGCTATTATTAAAATCTTCATTCTATGTAGTGGTTCTCAAACTTTGTTGCATATTAAAATCACCAGGGAAGCTTTCAAAGTCTTGATGGCTAAACTTCCCCAAACTGCATCATACCAGTTAAATCAAAATCTTTGGTGTGAGGGGGTATGTATTAGTTTGTTTTTAAGTTTGCCAGGTGATTCCAGTGTGTAGTCAGATTTCAGAACGAGTCATCTAAAGTTCACAGAACTAGCACTAGATGCTTAAATATATTCTCTACAGTTACAAATGTGACGAGTGGTAGAATCATTCTTAAAACTATCATCATTGGGAAAAAGGAGGAGGAGGTAGGTAGGAGGATGCTGGAAGTGAACCAGATTTTTTTTTAGTGGGAAGCCAAATCTTTCCTAGTGGGATGTGGTAATAAATCAATATTCTACATTTTGTTTCAGAGTTACTCTGTCAGTCATTTTATTTTACTTGGAAAGAAGTGTCTCTTTAGTCATGTCCTAATTTTATGAGAATCTGTACTATCTTTTTATATAGAGTGAATTAATTAAAGTTTGGTCAGTGAGGTCATTATGAATAAATTATCTGGATGTTAAAATCAACTTCTGTGGCAAACAAAGTTGACATTTATTAATGAATAGGTAAAGTATTCTATAAAAAATATTTTAACAAATATAGTTTCCTCTGACAAACATTTTAGAAACAAGGTTATACGCTAATAGTCCTTGGAACTATCAAAATAAAACTTTAAGTATTTCAGTAGTCATTTGTCTTTTTTAGCAAAAAATTTAGGTAGAAACTCAACTTTTTGAATGGAAGGTATAGAATAATTATGGATTTGTTTTAAATTTTATAGTAATAGAAATTTAAATATATTCCAATCTTTTCCTTCTCTGATTCAGCCTGTATCAGCCTTGGCTGTGCATTAGAATCATCTGGGGAGTTTTCAAAAAATCAGTTTCATGTTTTTATTTTTTGTTTATTATTATTATTGTTACTTTTTTTTTTTTTTTTCTTTTTAGAGACAGGGTCCTGCTCTGTTGCCCAGGCTGTAGTACAGTGGCACAATCACAGCTCACTGCAACCTCAAACTCAAGTGATTCTCCCACCTTGACCTTCCAAAGCTCTAGTATTAACGGGCATATAGCTTGATTTTAATAGTTCTTCATTAACATCTGTTAATTGGGGCTCACTGCTCTGGCCTCAGAAATATTTTTCTAGTCAGGCTGAAATTAAAGAATATAAGCTTATGATTTTCTGTTTCCACAGAAGTGAATAGATAATGTCTATAGTTAATGAATAATGAAGTTGCAAAATAATATATTATTGAAGTTTATCAAGTTGCCCTCAGGAGTAGTATTGGGAATGGGGGTGAGAAGGGATCAAGGTGGGGATGACTGTTTTTCACTATAAGCTCTTCCATACTATGTTCTTTTTAAACATATTATAAAAACTATAGCTATGAACTACATTGATTAAAAAATTAATGGGCATGAAAGTATTGTTTCCTGTATTAGTTAGGGTTTTCCAGAGAAACAGAACCAATAGGATATATGGATATATATAGAAAGAGATTCATTATGAGGGATTGGCTCATGCAGTTATGGAGGTGGAGAAGTCCAACAATCTGCCATCTGCAAGCTGGAGGCCCAGGGAAGCTGGTGGTATAATTCAGTCCAAGTCTGAAGTCCCAAGAACCAGAAGAATAGATGGCCCAGGGCAGAAGATGTACATTCCAGCGCAAGCAGAGAGCAAATATGCTCTTCCTCTACCTTTTTGTTCTATTTAGGCTCTCCATGGATTAAACGGTGCCCACCCATATTGATGAGGGCAGATCTTTATTCAGTTGACTGATTGAAGTCCTAATCCCTTTGGAAACACCCTCACAGATACACCCAGAAATAATGTTTTGCCAGCTATCAGGACATCCCTTAGCCTAACCCAGTTGACACATTAAATTAATCAGTACTCCTTATATTTTGTAATAATAGGATGTTTTTTTGCGAGCATCAAACTTAAGAAATCTGTAAGTTAGAGTGTGGTTACTGTGTATGAAAAAATAATTCTAAATTTTAAAACCACCCTTTTAGGAAGTCTTTTACTGATTTTTTAAGTAAACTTTTTACTAAAGTATATCATATATACAGAAAGTGTCCATATCAGAAGTGAACAGCTCCGTGAATTTTTCACAAAGAGAACAATCCTGTATAACCAACATCCAGACTGAGAAATATATATTACCCAAACTCAAGCAGTTTAGGGTGTGCTCCCTCCAGTCACGATCCCCTCCTCTTCCAACTGCTATTTTGACTTTTGTTAATTCTTTTGTTTGTGTTTTTTTGAACATTATACAAATAGAATCATATATTATACACTCATTTGTGTTTGACTTCCTTCACTGAACATTATACTTGTAAAATGTATCCTGTATTATGTAGTTGTAGATTGTTCATTCTCATTGCTGTATAGAATTCTGTTTTGGTTTTCTTTTTTTTCTTTTTTTGAGACAGGGTCTTGCTCTATTGCCCAGTAGAATTCTGTTTTAAGAATATGCCACAATTTATTTATCCATTCTAGTGTTGAACATTTGTACTGTTTCTAGTTTTAGTCTATTATGAATAGTACTGCTATGAAAATTCTGTGCATATGTTTTCTGTTAGTGCATTTGCCTAAAACTTAAGTTTAAGAGCTATTGCCAAGGAAAACGCACACAATCAGATATTAAATGATTATGAAAATAAGTAAGAAATTAGTTTTTCATTTACAAAAATCCCATGTGTGGTTTGGTTTTAAGAATGCATATCTAATGTGTGCCTCTCTTGTTCAGCTTCTTTATAGATACTGAGGCTTGGATTAATTTATATTCTACCTTCTGAACAGATTGGCCTGTGAAGTACACTTTATATTCAATGGCAAAACAGGATTGATGATAGTAAATCCAGATATATAAAAATTAACTTCTGTTGCCTCAGGTTTCTCAGCAGCCTAGCTGGTGATAATAGAAGATAAAGACTAACAGGCTTTGACTCTGATACCTGAACTATAAGGGAAACTCTGTTCCCTTAAATAGTCACTTTTAGCCCTATGTTTCAAGATGTGCCATTATACATTGATCACCATTTTAGCTGGTGGACTATGTTCCTGCTCTAGTGCTTTAGGACATGCAGTCTAATTCTGTCTTGATTCTCAAATCCTAGCTTTGTTCTGATTTACTTCTGTAGCCTTTGTATTGTTTACTCATAACCTTCCTGTTTCATTTTGGGGGCAGCTATTTGGTTTTGTTCCTCTGCCAAAGTATTTCCAGTGGCTAATAAACAGGCGGGGGACTCACATCTACTTGTTAAATTTTAGAGGCATCTAACATATGTTTCCTCATGGACCAGCCTGACTATGGACCTAAAAATGTCTTCACTTGCCAAATTCATCTGGTGTTTTTAATTTGACTGTGAGAATTTTAAGCTTCTATCCCATGGTAAACCTATCTTGGGTGCTCTCTGGAAGGAGAAAGTTTGTGTATTCCATTTTTGATCAACTGCTTGTTTGACTCTGATTTGTTTATGTTAAGGTCTTCTATCTTAGGGGGTTCATTCATCCATATTCACATAGAATACCCTGTGAACTGCCTCAATTTACCTAGACCTGCCAGAGTTCTAGGCCAGAATACAAAGGTTGGGCGACCAACCCTGGGTACCTGAGAAGGTCTCCCCAGCTGTAAAATATGCAAAGTCTACTGTTTCACTCAGGGCTTCTCCTTGGAGCAGGGGAGAAATAAACACTTCAGTCTAGCTTGGCCTTATTTTCCAGAAGCACAAACTCCTGAGGCCAAATAGCCATGGCTATTTGGAGTTGGGTGGCGGGATAGTATTTTCCCCAGGTTCACGTGAAACATTCCTGCCAGCCTCTGAAATAGGATATTGGCCTCCTATTAAAGACATAGTCTTTCAACTCTAACTCTCTACTTTTTCTTCTGCTTCTTTCTGACCTTGATTAAGGTATTTTAGACAAGACTTTCCTACATTGCAGACATTCCTGTTTGGAATAACTGAAGCTTAGAGGAGGAGAAGAGATGGAAGAATAGTTGGTTTAAAGGTGAAGATCTAACTGAGTGCCCAGTGTTACCACCTGTGAATGCTTGGCATTCATAAGTGTTATCAGTCAGGGTTGTCAACTGCCTTTACGTCTTAAAACCATAAATATTGCCAGACTTTATATCCATGCTGTCTTAATATTATCAGAAAATCTTTCTTATAAAATCTCCTTTTACACTAGGTTTTAGATTTTGGTTTTATGTTGATTGATTATCTTGACTTAAAGTTTTGGAATAAAGAAGGCAATATCAGTTTTATAACTTGTTGAAGGCACTAAAAAATCCCTATTTTCATATAATGTTTTATATATTTGATTGAATATGTATTTCTTTTTAGAATTTTTATAAAAATATTTGAGTCTTTATTTTTTATTATGATCTATTTGGGATTAGTTTGACAGTTGAAAAACATCCCAATTGTGTAATTGAAAGATGCTTATATGTGTTATTTTTATATCTTTGACTTCCTGACAGCTTCATCATTTTGCATTCTAACATCCTCTTGTTACATTTTTCCTCAGTTTTTTTATTGTGGTAAAATATATATAACAAAAGTTACCATCTTAAGCATTTTTAAATATACAGTTTGGTGTTACTAAATGCATTCATAATGTTGTGCAACTATTACCATCTTCATAACTCTTTACATTTTATAAAACTCAAACTCTATACCCATTACATAATGACTTCCCATGTCCCCTCTTCCCAGGCCCCGGCAATCACCATTCTACTTTCTGTCTCTATGATAGTGAGTACTCTAAATTAATCTCATGTAAGTGGAATCATATAATTTTTTTATTTTTTGTGCTTGCCTTATTTCACTTGGCCTAATGTCCTCAAGGTTCATCCATATTGTAACATATGTCATAATGTCCCTCCTTTTAAAGCTGAATAATATTACATTGTATGTACATACTACACTTTATCTATTCATCCATCAGTGGACACTTGAGTTTAGCTATTGTGAACAATGCTGCTATGAATATGGGTGTACAAATATCTCAAGACTCTGTTTTTCAGTTTTTTTGAGTACATACCCGAAAGTAGAATTGCTGGTTTATATAGTAATTCTATTTTTAATGTTTTGTGGGACTACGCTACTATTTTCCATAGCAGCTGTACCATTTTTCATTCCCACCAATAGTGCACCAGGGTTCTAATTTCTCTTCATCCTTCTCAGCACTTGATATTTTCTGATTTTTTGGTAGTAGCCAACCTAATGGGTGCCAAGTGGTGTCTTGCTGTAATCTTACTTATTTAATTCTTAAGGCAAGAAGACTATCTCTTCTTAAAAATTACTTGTGTACATAGAACTTACTGACTTTTATGAATAATTCACATCATTCTGACATCTTTATCTCTAGTACAGTAATGATTTATTTATTAAAATACTTTTTAAAATTAGATTTATAGAGGTGTAATTTGTATACAATGAAATTCACCTTTTTAAAGTATACAGTTTGATGAGTTTTGACAAATTTAGACAATTGTGTAACCACCACCAAAATCAAGATGGACAAGACTTCCATCACAGGAAGTTCCCTCATGTTCTTTGTAGTTAGTTAATTTGCTCCCCTGACCTCTAACTCTTGGCATCAGTTGATCTGATTTCCGTCCCTATAGTTTTGTTTTTTCCAGACTGCCATATAAATGGAATCTTACAGTATGTAGGATTTGTGTCTGATTTCTTTCACTGACATAAGGCTTTTTAGATTGATCTGTGTTGTGTCATTCCTTTCTAATGCTGAGTAGTATTCCATTGTATGATGTACTATAGTTTGTATGTCCATTCACCAGTTGATGGACATTTGAATTGTTAAAAGTTTTTGATAATTACGAATAATGCCACTGAAAATGTTCACATGTAGATCATTGCGTGGACATATTTTTATTTCTCTTGTGTAAATACTCATGAATGGGGTTGCTAGGATGTGTGGTAAATCTGTTTAACTTTATAGGAGACCACTCTGATGTTTTCTAAATTTGGTGTATATTTTTCATTCCTACCAGCGAATACATGAGGGTTCCAGGCATTCTGCATCCTTGCCAGCATTTTGCATTATAATTCCTTTTTATTTTAGCCATTCTAGTAGGTATGTAATGGTGTCTCATTGTGATTTTAATTTGCGTTTTTCAGATGACTAATGATGTTAACCACATTTTCTTGTGCTTACTGGCCATCTGTCCCTTTTTGTTGGTCAAGCTTCTGTCCAAATCTTTTGCCCATTTTAAAAATTGGATTGTCTTATTTTTGAATTATATTATAAAAGTTGTTTATATATTCTGTATACAAGTCCTTTATCAAATATTATATTTTCTCCCAGCCTGTGACTTGTCTTTAGAATATCTTTCAAAGAGCAGATGTTAATTTTGATGAAATTCAATTTATCAGTTTTTCATGTTTTTTGTATTTTATCTAAGAGAAAGTCTAACTCAAGATCACAAAGATTTATTTTCCTATTTTTTCTTCTACAAGTTGTATAGTTATTTGTATAGTTTTACATGTAGATCCGTGGTAGAAGTCTACTTAAATTTTGTATGTGATATGAGGTTTGGTTTTGTTTTTGCATGTGGAAGTCCAGTTTTCTATCACCATTTGTTGAAAAGATTATCCTTGCCACATCAAGTTTGGCACCTTTGTCCAAAATCATTTGACCCATTTGACCATATATGGGCGGATTTATTTCTCAACTGTATTTTATTCTATTGATCCATATATCTATTTTATGCAAATACAACATTGTTTACATTATTGTAACTCTATAGTAAATATTGAAATTTGGATCATTCTTATACCTAGAAAACTCTAGTATTGAGCTGAATTTTTCTATCTGTAAATTTTGCTCACTGGTCCTATTTATAGACCAGTGCTCTATAACTCTGCATCTTAGTATGTTTTTGTCTTTTTATCTTCATAGTTTATAACATATTAAGAACTCAGTGAACACTGTTTAACTGGAATGAATTGAACTCTGTGTGGAATAATTCCTCATTAGCGTCTTTGATACAGATTCCTTTAAGTCAAACATGGTGAAAAAATGTACTTCTTGTGAACTTTGTATCATTAAGAAACCATGGCTCTCTTAATCAAGAAATGAATCTTTCTAGATCCTTGCATTTATTTAAATTGTAACTGGTTTGATTTTTAGATACTGGAATTTTCCTGATTTTATTGTTAGTTTTACTTTTTATTTTTATCAGAGTTTTACATGTACATAAAGAGTCAGTAGCTACATAATGTTCATTATTAAAACAGCCATCTTCTAGTCTCCCTCAACTTTTCTCTCTATAACTTCCTGTATCTCTAAATAATATGCTTACATTACAAGTTTTTGTTTTTCCAGTTTGGGGTATTATATATTCATTATCCAGTAAGGAAGAAGAAAAATTGGTCCTCTTTCACCCTGCTTTCCACATCACCCACTACTTCTCATACACATCTTCTCAGTATAGATTTATTATAATTTTGGTTAGATAAATATTCAGTGTTTACAGTATTTTGACCATGTAAAAATCTGGTCACAGTAGAGCAATGTAGTATACTATGATTTCTTTTCTTTTTCTTATACAATATTTGTTTCTCCTGAAGTTAATAATTGACTTTTTTGATTGCTTAGCTTTTTATGTTTTTATCATTTTTAATTAATGATAAACTGTCTCCTACTTGGGTAAATCTCTTCTCAATACATTTAGACACATTAGGTATTTTGTCACTTTTATCTTCTTTCAGATGTCTCTCCCAGAGACTTCTGACCTTTTCAGTATAATTTGTTGCTGAGTATGCTATATAACTGTTGCTTTGGTTTCTTTTTTCCCCACCATCCTGGAGATTTTCTTTACCTCTTGTGTGAATTTCAGGAAGTTCAGGTTCTATGAAAGATATAGCAAGTTGCATGTCTTAAAATGTTTTTATCCTACTCTGATATTTGATTGATAGTTTGACTAAGTGTAAAATCCTAGGCTACAAATTATTTTCCTCATAATTTGTATGTGCTGTTCCCACTATTTTCTAGCTTCATGAATTCCTGTTCAAATCCATTGGCTTTAAATGCTCATTGTTTGTTTCTTTTGTATAATAGAAGATCTTTTGTATGAAATCTCTTCTTAGAAGCCTTTAAGATCTCCTTTTTGTTTTCATTGTTCTGAAATTTCACAGGGACGACTTTGGGGTTAGGGTTATTTTCAGACTTTGTGCTGGACACTGATTGTATCCATTCATTGTGGAAACTCATTTCCTTTAGTTTGGGAATTATTACTGTTAATCTTATTTATATTCTCCCCTATTTTCTTTCTTTCTACATTGTTTTGATACTAGATGTTTTGGATTGGTCTTGCAATGTTCTTATCTCTCAAACTTGTTTTTCAATTTTTTCGCTTTTTTGTGAGAATTTTCCTCAACTCTATCTTCCAGTTCTTCAACTGAGCTTTCAATTTCTGCTATTATATTGAAATTTCTAAAAGCTCTTTTTTGTTCTCTGAATATTTCCTTTTACTAGCATTCTATTTTTCATGGGTGAGACTTTGTCTCTGAGGATATTAATGACAGCTTTTCTTAAGTTCTTTTCTCTTGAAATCATCACTGTTTCCTCCAACTTGTTTTTTTTTCTGAGTTTCGAATTCTGTGTTTCATATTATTAGTTGTTTTTAAATGTCTAGCGATCCATCTCTGTCTGCTTCAGTTTAAAAGTGATCAGAAGCACCCTGACTGAATAGGGTTGAGGGGTCATTAACTGTGGTCTTTGCTGTAGGTTATTTGACTGAGTTGTTCTCTTAGAGGAACTCTTGGTAGTAGTATATTTAGGTCTTTTATTGTGGGCTGGTCTGATTCCCTAGAGAAGATACTTTCATACTTTTGCCTGAAAAGTATAAGCCTAACTGCCAATATTCTCTATGTTAAGGAAGGAAAGAAGCCTGGTGGTTTTTAACATTTCATTTGTAAGCTCTCACCTATTTCCCCTATTTTCACTTCATGTCCCCCTATCCTCCACTGTGCCTGGGTACCCCAAGTCTAGAAATCCTTTCTGTGAAGTAGGTTAAATTGTGCCCCCTGAAAAAATGAAGTCTTAACCCCCAGTATCTAGGAATGTGACTTTATTTGGGAATAAGATCTTTGCAGAAGTAATCAAGTTAAGATGAGGCCATACTGGATTAGAGTGGACCCTCAATCCAGTGACTGGTATCCTTATAAGGAGAGAGCTATTTAGATACAGAAAGACACAGGGAAGAATCCCATGTAAACACCAAGGCAAAGACTGGAGTGATGTGCCTACCAGCCAATGAACTCCAAGAATTTCTGGCATCCACCAGAAGCTAGCAAAGAGGCATGGAACAGATTCTCCTCAGAACCTCCAGGAAAAACCAACCCTGCTAACACCTTGATTTTAAACTTCTAGCTTCTAGAACTGTGAGAAGATAAATTTATTTTGTTTTAAGCTACCCAGTTTGTGGTACTTCGTTATGGCAGCCCTTGGAAACTAATACACTCAGTTTTAACCCTCTCCAGAGGAAAGACTCAGACTTCTAGTAGAATGTGAGAGGACTTTGTATCGTGTAGGGGATCTGGGAGTCTCATTGTTACCTAAACTTTTAATCAATAATCCTATTTTCTTCCCATTTTCACCCCAAAAGGTAGAAGTACCTTTTTCTGCCATTTTCTAAGTTCTTTGGGGGTTCATTAGTGCTAATCAGGTTGCTTTTCAGATCTATCCCCTGAAGAAGTAGGGTTTCCATTCTCACATCTACAAACACACTTTTCAATTGTTCATTTCCTTTCTGCCTTCTGGAATTTACTTGCCATCTTCTCCTTCTGCCCTTGTGGGTTTATGTCTTTAAAAAAAAAATGCCTTTATTGTCACTTAGGATAGGTATACTCTGTTGAAGAAATAAGAAAGATTTCTAGTTAAAGATGGCCTTTGAACATGCTCATGTCGTTCTGTTCCTCCTTCAAACTTCTCTTTAACCAGAAATCTTTTTAAATTTCTTCAGCCAAGACCAGTTCTAATTTAAGTCATTTTGAGGGGAGGGAGGATGCTAAAAGTAACCATTGTCTCCATTGGTAACTATGATACAATGATTACGTGTGAGGAATATAGCAGGCTTCCCATACCTATCCTCTGCTATACTCTTGAAATGTCCTGCTTGCTGTGCTTTCAATATGATATAGTATTCTGCTGCTTTGCAGCCTTAGATCAAGTGACATTGAAGTTACCATATAACCCTTTCTCTTACTTTCCCCCACCAAAAATATACATAGAGAAGACATATATACTTAGGATCATAGTGTGTATATGTAGCAGAAGTGGCTTTTTTCCCATATCTTGCACATATATGCATTTGATATCTTTGGAGAACTGCAGCATTAAGAATATGTCCATTTGCCCTCCGTATTTACATACCTATTCTTAATTTCATGTTTGAGTTTCTGACTCTTGTTTTCTACTATTAAGGGTATCAAACTCTGTGCTACTGATTTCACTGCATCCTTTTGCCCATACTCTTCTCACTCCCTCCTTAAAAAACAAACAAAAAAAACCTTTTCTTTTGTCACTTCTTTTACTGATAATTTCTCATTGGATTTTTATGTAAGAAGGCTGACTTTCATATACCTGCCTAAATGATTAAAGTATTTCCCCTAAAGTGATGTAAAACTAATCACGTTGTATTGGGTATACTCGCTGAGTCTTTGGTTTGTCACAGGTGCATTGGTTGGTTGTTTCATGTTCAAAGTGTGAGTCTGGTGACAGTGTGATTTGAAAATGGACTATACCTAGGTTTGAAGATGATTCTGGAGAAGATAAGGGTTTTGAAACATATTTTTCATTTATTTACTTGAATGGTAATACATGTACATGGACCAACACTAAAAAGGCACAAAAGAGTATACAGTGAAACGTTTCTCTTCACTCTGTCATCTGGTCTCCTAGTCTCCCAGATCCCCTTCCTAGAAGCAACCTTTGGATTCATTTTCTTAAGTATCTTTCTAGAAGTCTATGAATTTATAAGCATAAGTGCATGTAGATCAGAAATACAGTGTTTTTAAAAAAACAACCTAGATAGCATTGATTTTTTTAAGTGTACATTCAGCGGGTAACATATTAAGTATGCCATCAACTTACATTCACAGGTTTTAAAAGTATGGACCATGTTGTAGGAAATAATATGACAGACTCAAGGTTTAGAGTAAGACTTATTTACTAAGGTGTACCCAAGAAAGAATGAGGATGAGCATATACAAACTGGGGTTTGTTGATTATTATACCTCGATTTTTACATTGGTTTTTTATAGGCATATAATTTATATTCTTAAAAGAGAGACATACAAGCTTAGACAGCCTATTTTTAAAAAATGTTTTAAGTCACAAGATGATGATGGTAAAAATATTATAATAAAAATATGACATTGCTTAATATTCTATGTTGTTCACTTATAATTGAGTTGTAGTTTGAGTGCTATTTTTAAAGAATGCTGATAACATGCTTTTGAAAGAGAAAGATCTTGGTATTTGGCCATGGGGAGTAAAACACAAGATTCTATCAATTTGAGACTACTTTTTCTCTAACTGGTGATCTCTGTGGCATTGTAGCTCTTTCCATGTATGAGATCTGATTTGTTTTTTTACAATTATTTTGCATTTTTCTCAATTCTCATTTTTCTCATAATAATTCAGTTTTTCTACCCAAGCATTGGACTTCAAATTTTTTCCTATTAAATTAGATCCTATTGATATGGGCTCTATGTGTTCACTCTTCTGATAAATTCACATTTTGTTTCTTCATCCAATCTTAATAGGTTTTATTTACCAAACCAAAGTCAGAAATTTTGGCACTGTATCAGAAACTTTTTTCAGGTTATTAATTCTGAAAAGGTGATTCATGTATATATTCTAAAGCAGGGGTTGGCAAACTTTTCAGGTGGTAAATATTTTGGCCTTTATAGGCTGTACAATCTCTGGCAGTTCTATTCTTGTACCACTACAGCAGTCATAGACAATATGTAAATGAATGAACAGAGTTGTGTTCAGTAAAACTTTATGAAAATAATTTGTGGGCCTGATTTGGCCTATGTGCAGTAATTTGCAAACTCTTATTTTAAGGGACTCAGAATTCTCTTAGTTAATTAGTAAGTGTTGGGCCTTCATTTAGACTAAAATCCAAAAAATATTACTGTAAGTACATTCTGGGTCATCTGGACAACTACTTTAAAATCAGGCATATGTATATTTGGTAGTCCCTTTTGCATTTAGGATTGCATGAAAATTCCCTCCCCATACACCCACACTAAATACTTTTTACTGTGGAATGATGAGTGTTTATAATAGTTTGACTAGAGAAAAGCAGAATAATTAAGACATCACCTGGCATGTATGGGTGCATGCATACAGAACATCATACTCATGAGGGAACTGGTTTTTTTTTAAACTTTAAACCTGCATTATTAATAACTGATAGTAAATATGAAATGAAGAATTTTTCTCTTCTTGATTACAAACATAGTTAGATACTTATTTCATACAGATTCCAAAAATACCTCAGAGCTGGCTTGACCTTTATGTGATAAAGGTGGCTGTAGTGCTTCCAAATCACCCCTCATTAAAATTGGCCTTGGAAGCTGTGGCAGAACTTGCTGTTGCTTTCCCCAAATCCCATCTCCCCTTTCCCACAACTAACATACCCTGTAGATGTGGAGGTCTTTGCGACTAGTTAAAATACTCCTTTTCCAATCTTCCTATCAACTGGGGGTGGCTATATGACAAAGTGTGGCCAATTAGGCCTTAGTAGAAATCACTAGGTGGTGATTCTGGGAAAGCTTATTAAAATAGTTTTGACTCCGTTGGCACACATCCTTTTGTCCTCTTCCTTTCTCCCTGCATCAAACAGTGATGCCAAACCTGGAACTGTAACAGCTATCTTGTGATCTACCAGGCAGGAAAGGACAAGATTGCATAGGTATGACTCTGACATTCTTGGCTACTGCTCCTGCCTTGGACATCTACCTTTAAACCTCCTGTTAATGAGGAGGGAAAATAGTCATATAAGTTTTAGCCATTATTATGTACAGCTAAAATCAATTCCCCATCATTACAAAAGTAAATACAGGATATGAGTTGGATGCAGTGGTTCACATCTGTAATCCTAGCACTTTGGGAGGCTAAGGCTTGCTTGAGCCCAGGGGTTGGAGACCAGCCTGAGCAACATAGCGAGATCCTGACTCTACAGAAAATAGAAAAATTAGCTGGTTATGGTGGCATGCTCCTGTAGTCGTAGCTATTTGAGAGGCTGAGCCGGGAGGATCACTTGAGTCCCAGGAGTTTGAGATTGCAGTGAGCTATGATGACACCACTGTACTCTGTTGCCTAGGCCAACAAAGTGAGACCCTATGTCCAAACAAACAAACAAACAAAAAAAGTAAATACAGGATATGGATAAAGTTTAAATATTAAATAGACATAGCTATTTCTTTTCATAAAACTCACTGGCATCAATTTAGTTTCTGCAAAATAACATCATCTATCATATTAAATTAATATTGTTAAATTGAACTGTTTTTATTTTGTGGCTTATTTATTTAATTTTGTAAATGTGTTCCATTTTGTTAATGAAAATATTTTCTAAATGCTGTATGTTTATGGAATTTTTACCTCATTTTGGTTTGTACATATTTAGCATAATAAAAACATTTTAAACAAACAACAAGGCCTTTGGAGAATATTTTCCTTTGAAGTGAATTTGATGATTATTCCTTATGAGGACCTGCTTTAGGGTGATGCATTAACCTTGAATCCAGCCAATATTTTACTGGTTCAATATGTCTTTCCCATTGTAACCTTACTGCACATCTGGATAAAATAACTACACCATTCTTCTGCTTCTAACCAAACTTCTACCATAACATCAGTAACATTTGGTACACTTATTTGTTCATATGATTATCTCTTGATCAACTAAGTGTTTAGCACTATGCTTGATGCTCAAAAGTATGTTTGGTAAATGACTAAATAAATAATGTATACTTGGTATTTATTGAAATTGAAAAACAATTTTTGATAGACTTTATCTAATTGATCCCCATGTTTCCACAAGATGGTCTGTAACCAAAATGCTCAGGTTTCTTAACATAATTCAATAAATTAAAAAACCAGACTAAAGAGCCTGATTAGTAAAGAAAAGGCTGGTGTCCTATTATATTCTAAGAGAAATGCTCAGTCCTCCATATCTTTATCAACAGTTAAGTATCAATTATGTTCATATCTTTATTAATGAAGCAATTTTAATACTGTAAATTATTTTTACTATTTATGAAATCGTTATAGACTAGATCAAACAGACCTGACTTACTTCTTTGTTGCTTTTTTATATAAACTATATTTTGTTTAGAACTCCAAGATATTCTACCGGATGTCATTATCTAATTAAGCCCTAAAAGTTCTCTACTAGTTGCTATAGGCATAATCAACTTTTTTGACCTGCAGTTTTATAAATAAGAATAAATAATTGTGTAAGAGCTAATATGTGAAATAATGGTTCAGTGGAAATTATTATACATTCTGAAAACAATAATTCTCTCAAAACAGCTGAGATACACCTTTTATTCCTAGCCATCTAGTAAGATACAGAGACTATTTCCTGTTTTGTTATTTATTAGTAAAAGTTATAGGGCAATTTTGTGCTAATGGAGTCAGACTAATGAAGCATAATATTTTCAAGATATTATCAAGCATTAGAGACTAGTTTAATTTTTTTTAATGCTTATGAGTAGAACAAGCAATTCTTTTAAAAAAATTCGTTAGGTTTTTGGTGTACAGAAAGGATTTATTTGTATTACTCCATATCTTTTATGTCCCTTGACATTATTACAGGCTTTTATGTCTTTCCTGTATATGACTGATCCTTCATAATGGATAAAAATAACTAAAACAAAACAAAACACTGAATGTTATTTTAACTTGTTTTTCAAAGTTATGACATATGCAGCAGATGTGGGTTGCTTTACCTAAGTCCTTTCTCCTCTTCCGTCCCTGTTAACAGACTCTAGAATTCTTTGAGTATACCTTCCATGTGCTTCTGAACATTGGTGGGTAAGGATATGATGTCTTGGGCTGCTAAGGATGGCAGAGCAGAAAAATGACATGAGAAGGCTGTTGAATTAACCAATCCTGGAACCATCCCACTCTTGTTATGTATTATGTGATATATCATAATAATTCTCTTTAGTGATTAAGCCATTTTGAGTTGGGTTTCTGTTATGGTACTGCATCCTAATGGAAATAGTGTTTATAAGGTCAATCACATTTCTTTCAGTTTATAACTGTTACATTTGAAACTACCATCCTCTGTAGTTTCTCTATATATTGCCAATATTTATTTGTGACAGTGAACATAGTTATTTGGTTTATATTGAACAGAACTTAATATCACCGTCATAACAATGATAAAGGTTTTAGGGTACCATTCCATTTATAAAGTATTTATCTTACTTGATTACAGCTCAGTTTACTTGGCTTAGTTATTTAACAGATGAGACTAAGAAATTGGGTATAGAGATCTAGGATATTTATAATTATATACTTGCAAATAAGAGCAATGCCTTTACAGAATTTCAACAGACTGATTCGATACGCAACCAAAATAAATACAATTGGCTCTCCATATCCACAAGATTCAACCAACTACAGACCAAAAATATTTTTTAAAAATATAATAATACTACAATAAACAATAAAAAATACAAATAAAAATGCAGTGTAACAACTATTTACATTGTATTATTTATTATAAGTAATCTAGAGATGATTTAAAGTATATGGGAAATTGTGCCTTGGTTATATGCAAATACTGTGCCATTTTATAACAGGGACTTGAGCTTCTGCAGAGTTTGGTATACACGAGGGTCCTGGAACCAATCCCCCATGAATACCAAGAGACATCTATACTATTATTGTTTTGTAGTTTTTATTTTAAACAAATTTCTTATCCAAGAGTAAGAATCACAATCTCAAACCAATTGTTTAATCCGTTTAGAGATTTTTTTTTAATCTAAGGCTTAACCAGCTTTAGTTTCAAATATCAACATGCATCGTATGTTATAATAACTTTAGAATATTCAGGGGAAAAAATGCTTAAAAGGAGGTTTTCAGTGTGGAGCCGGAGCATACACTAACAGCCTAACATACAGATTTAGGACTTATATATGGGTGGTACTTAAAACTATAGGAATGGATGATAGCTTAGGAATTTAAATGGAACAAGAAGTGAAAAGAACTAAAGATTGAACACCAAAGACAGTGGGCAGAGGAGGAGGTACAAGGAAAAGAGGCAGAGGAAAGGAGCTTGGAGGAGAATCAGGAGCAGCTGAGAGGCCCAGGTGAGATTTTCCAGGAAGTGATGGTTCTGTATGAGACATTACAATGAGGCTGAGCTAGATAACAGTTGAAGCTGAAGATTTCCTGACTGTATATATTAATACTTGCCATTTGCCAAAGCAATGAAAACAAAGGTTCTTTTTTTTTCATTTTCAACCAAAATTTTTCTCCTTTTTAATTTTCATGATGTTATAGTACTATTTGTGTACCTTTTGTGTACATTTTGGGTTTTACCCAAGATTAGGAAAGGTATAAATCATTATTTGTCACACAGACACACACGCATGCACACACACACACACACACACAGAGTGTCAACCTAAATTAACAGAGAGGAAGACTCTAAAAGAAAGTGATGTTTAGGAATAGGCAGTATAATGGGAATATGTGTGCCATAGTAGACTATGTGTGTATTCAGGGAGGTAAAGGAAGACAAAGGTTTTTAAAGGAAAAATAAGTAGGATTACACACATATGCAAGTCCTAAATGAGAAATTGTTTTGAGATAATTATCCTTGGCCACAAGGATCAATAACGAGAATGTCAGGGTTTTCTTTTTCTTTTTTTTTTTTTTTTTGAGACAGAATCTCACTCTTGTTGCTCCGGCTAGAGTGCCATGGTGTCAGCCTAGCTCACAGCAACCTCAAACTCCTGGGCTCAAGCCATCCTCCTGCCTCAGCCTCCCGAGTAGCTGAGACTACAGGCATGCGCCACCATGCCTGGCTAATTTTTTCTATATATTTTTAGTTGGCCAATTAATTTCTTTCTATTTTTAATAGAGACGGGGTCTCGCTCTTGCTCAGGCTGGTCTCGAACTCCTGAGCTCAAAGGATCCGCCCACCTCAGCCTCCCAGAGTGCTAGGATTACAGGTGTGAGCCACCGCGCCCTGCCCCTATCAGGGTTTTCAATACATCTGACTCCATTTTGATTCTCACAACTTTCACTATATATGTAAATAAAATAACTGGTTTTTATAGAGAATATTTCTAGAAGGCTACACAAGAAATTTGTAACTTTTTGTCTTCAGAGTGGCCAGTATCTATACCCTTGAGGAATAGGGATTGGAGAGAGACTTTATACTTTTGTACCTCTTGAATTGTGGACATGAATATACCACCAATTCAAAAATTAATCACATTAAAACTGAAAAATAAAGGTCATTTTATCATGTTGAGCTTTTATAGTTATGGGGAAAGAATATTGTAACTTGGTCCACTGAACCCAGGATCTCTGTAGCTTGGTCTGTAGGGGGAGTGGGTAGAGTTTATTAAATTAACATTAAGTTACCATTGATCAAATATACCATATTAAACCATATTAAACAGTTGTGACTGATTCCTCCTTATGGACAGATTACATATGAGTGTCCAAAAGGCCACTATTCTTCTAGAGGTAATAGCCTACTTCTGAAGCTATAGCATGCATGGTAATTGATTAAACACATCCTATTGTTGTATACCATGTCCTGAATCCTGTACTTAAGATTCCAAATAGAATAAGAGGGCTTGTCTTATATCTGTGCACCTCATTAAATTCTTGGTGTAATCAAAATATTCTCTTGGAAAGTTCTGTTTTCTTTTTATAGATATGATTTATTCAAAAGAGATATGGTATTAATTGTAGAAAAGGTGGGTTTTTTAATGTAAAGAAATTAAAAGCTTCAGGTTGGACACAATTATTCAGTTCTCTGGGTCTTTTAATAGAAATTTAACTGGTGTGTAAAATGATTCATGGAAAGTATAATGCTATTCAGTTTTCTATTTTCTATCTGTATCAGAATTTAGTTTAAAAATAGCAAACACTGAGCATGTGCATCCCAAGATATGGATGCTGCAAACGCTGGAGTATGTATGTATTGATACTGTAAGTGGATGATTAATGTAAGAAGCCCGAAGGTTTTGGAAATAACTCAGTGAAATGGAAAGTTGCTTTTCAATGTCTGCAGCCAAGCTGGATAAATTACAATTGAAGCAATTAGCAATGAATTTGGAACAAAGAATATTATTTGTTTTTTGTAACTATGAAAAACAGAGCTGCTTGTTAAATTCAGATAGAATTGTATAGCTGTTGGCACATCACACCAGATTTGGCAAATACAATGGACAGTCTTTAATGACGGAAGTTTTCTTTTTAGCTGTAGGTTCAAGTACCTATAACTAGAATCCTATTTGCCATTTTCCAATGCGGGAAAAACTGTGTTTATTTCCATGGATAGCCATGATTATGGGCAGTTCCCCCTTTATAAAGTAGACTTCAGTTTTAATCAAACATGATATAAAATTTTTATAACGTGAGGAATTTTATAAGCCATATTTTCCCTTTTTAAATTATATAATAGTAGCTCTTTAAGGTCTCCATCAATCATCTTTCTTACTTTCCTTCTCCCTGTTGGCTCTTTCCTCACTTTTAAGATTTCCAACAAATTCTATAGCTACTGTCCTATTTTTAACCTATTCTTTGCTACCAAAATTCCTTTCTGACTATATCTGTTGCCTTCATTTTTCACCCTCCACAGTCTCCTTAATCACTTTTGCATGATGCTTACAAATGACCTACTAATTACTTAGTATTGTAGCCTTTTAGCTCTTTTTGTGGCATTTGACACTGTCAACCCATTTAACTTTGTGGTGAATGTCTTTCACCTGGGCTTCTTAAACTCAAAACCTTATTCTCCTCCTTGAAGACTTTTATTTCCTTCCTTTGTTTTCTAAAGGAGAATGTTTCCCAAGGTTCTGGCCATGAAAAATTCCCCAATCCCTCTCTACAATTTACACTTGATAACCCCATTCATTTCTACTTCTATTATCATCTTTCTTCTCATAGCTTCTTTCTCATTTTTATTCATTGTCTTGAATTGATTCCAAAGTGCCTGATTCAGGATTTTTTCTTACTGCCAGATGTCACACTTCCAGAGTCAATAAGATACTTATTGGGTTATCTATACCTTTAAAAAAATTTTTTCTCTTCACCCTAATTTTCCTGCCAGCTGCTCCCATGTTTCTTTGCTTCCCATAGGAAAACTTCCTGACACAGTAACCTGTACTCACTGTCTCTCTTTTCTCTCTTTGCTTTCACTCATGTGAGGCTTTGTCCTCTACCACTCTGTCAAAGTTACTCTTGTTAAAGCTATGAATGATCTCTTGCCAAATCAAATGGTCATTTCTCAGTCCTCATTTTATTAGACTTCTCAGCAGCATTTGCTACAGTTGTTTATTCCTTCCTTCTTGGAAGTTTTATTTACTTGGTTTCTAGGGCACTATATTCTTCTGATATCTGTCTACATAACTGGACATTCCTCCTCATTATCCCTTGCTGCATCCTTCTCCTCTTTGTGACCTCTCATTTTGGAGTGCTCCAGGGCTCAGTCTATGGCTCTCTCTTCTTTGTACATTTTTTTCCATTGTGATAAAAAACACATAATGTAGGCCGGGCATGGTGGCTCACGCCTGTAATCCTAGCACTCTGGGAGGCTGAGGCGGGCAGATTGTTTGAGCTCAGGAGTTTGAGGCCAGCCTGAGCAAGAGCGAGACCCTGTCTTTACTAAAAAAAAAAGAAAGAAATCAGCTGGACAACTAAAAAAAAAAAATATATATATATAGATATAGATATAGATACATATAAATTAGCCGAGCATAGTGGTGCATGCCTGTAGTCTCAGCTACTCAGGAGGCTGAGGCAGGAAGACTGCTTGAGCCCAGGAGTTTGAGGTTGCTGTGAGCTAGGCTGATGCCACAGCACTCTAGCCTGGGCAACAGAGTGAGACTCTGTCTCAAAAGGAAAAAAAAACCCACATAATGTAAAATTTACCGTTTTAACCATTTTAACTGTATAGTATAGTAGTGTGTGCACATTGTTATGCAACAAATTTCTACAGCTTTTTCATCTTGCAAAACTGAAACTCTATACCCATCAAACAGCTCCCCTTTTCCTCCTCCCTTCTCTCTTACCTTCCCTCCCTAAATCTCATATAGTCTCCTGACTAAATATCATCTATTTGGTATTTTGCTTCGGAATACTTTCAGCTTCCCCTCTCCTTACCTCCCTTCAGTTTTGCACATTCAGATTTTCAGATTGTGTCCCTTCTGTTTCTAGAGTCCTTATTTAGAATACACATCATTCATTAAATTCTCACATATCAAGCTTCATTGCTTACCAGATTCTCTTTTCATCTTCTCCTATCTTGAATCTGTGTTAAGATATGTTTATTGTTTAGTTATTTTCTCAGGTATTTTTCCTCAGATGGTTTGCTTGAATGTTGTAATATTGGAGATCTTGGGTAGCCTCAAATATCTTTTTGTCATCTCTTACAAATAAGGGGTATCTCAGCTGGGTTAAGATTCAAGACTTCTGTTTTCCTTTTAAGTAGTCTTGATCCTCTTCCATTGTGTTCTAGTTTCTAGTGCTGATGATATGTCCAATACCAGTTCTATTTTTCCTTTTATGGTTAATTGTTCTTTCTGTCTGGATACTTACAAGATTTTTTTTCTTTATCCTTAGGATAAATGAATTTTACAAGTATATGAGCAGATATTTGTCTTTTCTCTTCAATCCAGCCTTAAACTTGGTTTCACTTTTCATTTATCCACCAGAGGTAATTCTTCAACCAAGAGAAATTTTCCTTTATTATTTACTTAATTGTTACTTCTTATCCATATGGTGCCTGTTCTCCTTGTGAACACCTATTTTCCACATATTAGGTCTTCTGGGTCTGTCCTTCAAGTCTTTTTTCTCTTCCTTCACTATTTCCATTTATTTAGCATTCTGTTCTGTGCTTTGACATAATCCTTGCATTGCATCCTCCAGTCTATTTATTTAGCTGTTGATAATCATCTTTTTAAAAAATGGTTTCAATATTATAGTTTTAAGCTTTAGGAATTCTGTGTGTGTGGAATCAGAATTTACTTAATTATTCCTGCAGTTTTTGTGCAGCTATTTGTTTCTTTTTTAGCCCTTTTCTTTTCCCAGATATGTGCTCTGATTATTCAATCATTCTTTCCTTTGAAATGTTGGGGCCTCTTACATGGTCAGTTATTTTTCTCTGATGGCTCATTGGAAATCAGGCCTGGTTACTGAACTATTCTTAACACCAGGAATCCCAGAGGTTGGAATAGGCATAGTGCCTAAAGTTTAAGAACAGTCAATATCACTGGAAATACCTAAAGGAAGCCTAATGCTTTCTGATCTAATAGAACTCTCCCAGTTTCCAAAGTAGGAAAGGCCTACCTGCTTCATGTTAGGAAAATCCAGCATAATCAGAGGGATCAAAGTTGATCTTATTCATGGGATCATCATGATAACCTGAAAGCCAAGTTATTTAGTAATCTGCAGCAGTCAATTTTTGTCCAGGTCTCTGACATTCTTTTTCAATCATAGCCACCCACAGGGTAATGCAGCATATCAGTTTGTTCTGAAGGTACCCCACGAGAAGACTTAGTCTTATCCAGTAGTTTGCAGGTCTCAGAAGTTGCTTAACTTCAGAAAGTTAAGGAACTTGGATTTGGGCATAGAGAGGAATAAGCCATAGTCAGGTTGTCATGTTTAAGAATACCGTGAATCTGCTCTCATTCTAATGCCATTTACATTCTTTTTTTTTGAGACAGAGTCTCACTCTGTTGCTTGGGCTAGAGTGCTGTGGCATCAGCCTAGCTCACAGCAACCTCAAACTCCTGGGCTCAAACAATCCTCCTGCCTCAGCCTCCCAAGTAGCTGGGACTACCGGCATGCGCCACCATGCCTGGCTAATGTTTTCTATATATATTTAGTTAGCCAATTAATTTTCTTTCTATTTTTAGTAGAGATGGGGTCTCACTCTGGTCTCACTCTGCTCAGGCTGGTTTTGAACTCCTGACCTTGAGCAATCCTCCTGCCTCGGCCCCCAGAGTGCTGGGATTACAGGCATGAGCCACCACTCCCAGACCCATTTATATTCTAATGACTCTCAAATTTATTACATCTCCAATCCCTACCTCCCCCCTAACTCACATATGCAGTAGCCTACTCAGCACTCTGACTTGGATATCTAATAGATATCACAGTAGTTACTTGCTGAAACTGAACTTTTGATTGTCATCCAAAGCTGTTCCTCTCGTGTCTCAATAAATGGTATCACCATTATTTTTCAAATTCTTTTTTTTAAGCCAACATCTTAAGAGTCATTCTTGGCTTTTTTCTCTTTTACATGTACTTTTGTATCCACATCCCAATTGATCAGCAAATATTACTGGCTCTACTTTGAAAGTATGCCCTAAACTGACTACTTCTCACTATCTCTACCTCTGTCATTCATCCATATATTATTGCTTCTCTTCTGGTCTTCTGCAGTGACTTCCTGAAGCTCTCCATGCTTCTGCTCTTGCCTTCTACAGTTAATTCTCTATAAGTCAGAGTCATCTTTTTAAAAGATAAAGCATTGCTTACCATCAAAGGATTTTAAGAAAATATATACTCCATGCCATTGCTTATAAGACTCTCTGTGATCAGGGCCCTGGCTGCTTTACAGTCTTATTTTCTACCACTTCCTGCACTTCAGCCACATTAGTTTCCTTGCTCTTCCCTAGCTACCTAATAACCATCTTACCTCAGGGCCTTTGCATTTACTAATCATTTTGGTGAAAATACCCTTCCTCCAGATTTCCTCATGATTCCCTTCCCCATTAAATGTGTCTTGCTCAAACTTGTTCAAATTGCCTTATCAGAGAAGCAAGCACCTAACCACTCTAATAATAATAATAATAATAAATAATAAAACACTTCCTTCCCTCCCCTACATTCCCTATTCTGCCTTACCCTTTTTAGTTTTTTTAATAGTACTTATCACCACTTGAATCATATGTTTATTTGTCATCTTCTTCCAGTTACCCTCCATGAGGAAAGGATTTTTCTTTTCTTTTCTTTTCTTTTTTTTA
Source organism: Cheirogaleus medius (assembly GCA_008086735.1). Lineage (NCBI taxonomy): Eukaryota > Metazoa > Chordata > Mammalia > Primates > Cheirogaleidae > Cheirogaleus > Cheirogaleus medius. The sequence continues at coordinate 12,514,995 of VBSM01003200.1, forward strand.
AATAAATACAGGACTTCAACATAAGGAAAGGACTTTTTAATTTACTGTTACATCCCCAGCACCTAGAACAGTGTACATAGTAGATCCTCAATAAATAATATACACTTCAAGTGACATTGTTACCAAATTTGACTTGGATTTTAAAATGAAAAAGTAGGTATATACATGAATCTTCCTGGGGAAACGTGATGTTTTTCCAAGTATTGCTTTTTGGTTTTCTACTTTCTTAGCTAATTTTGCAAAGAATGTAATACATTTTTTACTCTTACATGTTTTAGGTTTCAATTAAAGTATTTGTATTTTATTTTTTCTGTAAAGCTATTTATTATGTAAGCTGATATCTTTTTTCTTTTTTAGAGCTAAATTCCATTTTACCTGTAACTTATTCCTTGATAATATATTTACTCCAAATTTGTAATCTGTATTTTATGTAAAAAGAAATCTTGTAAAATTGTATAATGTCAAGACCATTGAGAATAAAGCGAAGAATAAAATAGAAATAAAGCCTTTATTCCTTGCCCATTTTTATAGTATTCTAGTACATTTTTGGATTGCCTGGAAATCTTCTCAGTTAAGAGATTGGTTTTTCCTGTATGATGTACTTGCTGTCTCAGAGTGACCCTGGTGATCCTGACCATGCCTGCTAGTCTTTCCCTTTACTCTTTGCTTTTTCTTCTACTTAGGACTTCAGTTTATGCCCCCCATTCTCAATTCTCACTGGATAGAATTTGCTTTCATAGGTTAATCAGAAAGAATAGAGAAGAGAAAGTTTAGCAAAATAATAAAAATCAAATCTTAGCTTGAAAATAGGTTTAGCGTATATACTATATGATATATAGTTACATGTTTAAGTTATGCTAATATGTGGTTGACACTTATTTTCCTGCACTTTAATGCAACATTCTTCTAATTTCTAGGGAAGACCAATCTTGTGGTTTAAGGATTAGGAGGGAAGTTATTGGTACAATCACTTGCCATTTTGCTTACATTTTTGAAGGGTCATTATATCTGTCTTTATGGGTAGGCCGTGGGAAGCTGAAGCTTTAACACTCCCACATAGCCATATGCCTTTGGCATCCGGAGAGCCGTATAAAATCAACACTGGCCCATATTCTCATGCACACTTATAAATACCTCTCTCTGGCTTAGTACTTTAGCATTTGTAAACTATTTTGTGGCAAGCTACTTAATCAGAAGTTTTAAAATGGTTGACTTTGATAATTAAGAAATTAATTTGGTTTTGTTTTTATTTTTTCCAGGTGTATGGTGGCTGATGAAGTAAGTGTTCTCATGGTATTTATGTCTTTTATAAAATTACACAACTTGTTTTTAGTGTCTATTATATTCCATGCATTCTATGTCTTTCCATATGACTATATGTTTATATATGGGAAGAGGGAGAGAGAGAGGTGGGGGTGGTGGGAGAGGCGGGGAGAGAATGAGAACGAGTGTGTGTGTGTATGTATGTGTGTTTGCAAAACATGCATATGCAACATATGTTAATATTAACGTTAGTGACCCAAAATTTTATATTGTTGCCTAGGATGCAGGAGTGTGCTTTGAAATGCAGCCCCCCAAAAAGCTGAACTCTTTTTTTTTACCTGTCATAATACTACTTGTTTAAAAGCTAAATTTTTAAGATTTTGCTCTAAAGGTTATCATTAACTATTTTCTATGAGTATGAAACATAATGGTAAAATGGTATTTTATTATCAGTAAACAATTTGATACATTTAAGTGGCATGTATTTATATATATATCCATAATCATATTTTCTTATTGAAATGGAAGCTCTTGTTACATAAACTATGATACTCTTTACATACATTCTCAGAGTAATACAGATCAATAAATAATTTTAATAGCAGTTTGAGAAATGTTGCTGTTTTTCATGATGCCTTTAAGAATAACAGCAAGCATATTAGAAAATATATATTTTCCAAATATATTAGAAATGAAGGAAATGGAAACTGAATTTTTAAAAAGTAAAAGTGAAATTTCCATTAAAGAAAACTCCCAATTAATTGTCTTTTAGTTTTAGTTACATTTAGACTCCCACCAATCTTTTATCTCCACAGTCTCCTTTTTAGGAAAAAAACGAATGGAGTATTAATGAATGCTATACAAATTAATGAATGCTATACAAAAATGTTGATATAGGATTTCTCAGTTCATGTTGATTTATCATTACCTAAGTTTTTACTTTTGACTGTTCATTCAATAGGCATTTATTTAGAGTAGATATTATAGTTAGAAACATAGTCATTGCCTATGAAGAACTTCAGCAATATTATTGGAGAAACAAGATATAGACATTTGGGAATCAGTTAATACTAATTTATCTTTTAGAACAGGATGAGTTCTAAAAGGCTTTTCATAAATTAATTAATTTGAGAGTCCAAAATGACTGAAAGAGGCTTATGATTTTAGTCCCTGAATATGTTTTCACCAGATGGAAATATGAATTCATTCTTCAAAACTGTAAAACAAGGCATAACCATTTCCTGTTACATATATGTGTAGCATATATATGTGATATATTTATGTGTGTAAAAAATTTTTTCAAAACAGACCACTTTTATGTCAACAGAAAATATGTTATAAAAGGTAACACCATCCTTTATGATCTCCACAGTAAGTCTTGGGGAAAATCTTAGCAGCCTGAGTACACCATTGGTACCTTTGTCCTCATTATGATGTTGTAGAGATTTGAATGGGTTTTAAATCTATGGAGTCATCCATGGATTGAGATAAACATTTGATTAGCACCTTAACCCTACGTAACTCTTATGTTCTCCAACAAACTCCTATCTTCTCAATTAACGAGTGTGCAAAGTTCATGATGAACCCTTAGCCACCATGAGTCTTTTCATTATACCAATCTCTTATTATTTATAATTTCATAGCACTTTTCACATGTTGAATAATTTATCTTATTTCAAGACCATTCTTATTTTTTAATTTTAATAAATTTTAAAGATCTAATATTTCCTCAATACTTAAAAAAAACTTCCACTTTTGTGTCTGCCATAATTACTTCTCTCTTTTTACCAGCATTTTGAAGACTCATTCATTTATACCTCGTTGACTTGACAGGGTTTATGATGTTAAATTCTATTAATAATGTTAGTTAAGAAAAATAATCCTCAGCTTTACACATGAATACAAAAAACATGCTATAGAAGTAAACAAAATGACGTACAAGTCTAAGATCACAGCTCACAACCACTAATATTCTCTTTAGTAGTAGAGTTGAAACTCTATTTTTATAGAATCTTACTGAACTGATGTGGATGAAAGTTAGTATATTAAAAGTGCTGAAGTAAAAAGAACTTGTATATATGTAAATTACATGAACTCTGGTTTGACCTTCATTCTATTTCCTAATACTGTTCTCCTTCTCTTACTCTTATCGCAAAATGGTAGTGAAGTCAGAGAAGGGAGTACAATTTATAACTTGAAGGTTAACCACTTTTTGATTTTTAAATTAAAAAATATATTTTGATGTGATGACTATTTGACTCATCAAATAGCTAAAAGCCTTAGGAGAGCAATTTTACATCTGTGTTATTGAACCTGCTTTTTTTAAACGCTTGAATACCCACTTGGAGTATTGTGTAATTTAGCTGTCTGCTGTGATCTTTTCTCCCTAGCTTTAAAAACAAATGACTTTCTTCAGTGATATTACTCCCCCTTCTTTTATTATTTTTCCACTATTATCTTTTTCTAATGTATTCAATCTTTGTAGAACTATATAACCCATCTACTGTATGTAAGATAGTCATTAACTTAAAATTGCAGGGATGATTTAAGTTCTGTTTAATTGTGTGATCATTGTATATCTAAATAATAGAGCTATATTTCAGATAACAAAGCTGCAACTTTTAATAAAATGAACTTTGCAAACCTAGCTTAACCTGTTCTAATTACTTCTTTTTTTCCTTCTCTTTGTTTAACTCAATTAAGTATTGTTTTAAGGGTTATGTAGTGAATATACAGAAACTTTTGTGAACTTGTATTCCATAAAAAATGGAATTTAGACCGCAGTCTGTAGTTAGAATGTTGCACTATTATATTTTATATTGTTTTTTAATAATTATTTTTGAAGTACTGTTCTTGTTCTGTTCTTCATTTGAGAATTATTGAAAATCTTTATTCATGAAAAGATATTTTAAACATGAAAAGTAGTTTCATATTAACATAAAGCAGGTACTTCTTATTTTCTTTGTCAAGTATTTAAGGGCTATTATTCTTTCTAGAAACTTAGTATTTAGAGAATTTTTATGTTAGTTTTTACTTAAGAAGATGGGATTAACACCCTGAATTCACATGAATAGCCTAATTTTGTGTCATAATAGACAAAATTTTGTCAGTACATGGATTCTGTTTTTTCTCTAGTATCTATTATCAAAGTCAAAAGATTCTTGCTTTCCTCTTGTGTAACACTATTTATTACCTTTCTGCTTTAGCCCTGACGACCACCACCGCCACACACACATAATGCTTTTTTCAGTTTACTTCCTGTTATTTGAAAAAATTGGTGGGGAGGGTGGTACACCAAATAAAGGATTGCTTCCCTTTTTCAAAAGCACAGATAACCTTTTGTCAAGGCTGAGATGTGGAGAGTACTTGTATACTCTATCTAGTTTCCCGTATTATTGTCTTACATTAGTATGGTACATTTGTCATGATTAATGAACCAATATTCATATATTATTATTAACTGAAAACCATAGTTTATTCAGATTTTCTCAGTTGTTCTCTAGTGTCCTTTTTTTGTTCTAAGATTCCATCCATGATACACATTACATTTAATAGTAACATCTCTTTAGGCTTCTCTTGCTTGTGACAGTTTCTCAGACTTTCCTTGTTTTTGAAGACCTTTACAGTTTTGAGAATTAATGGTTAGGTATTTTGTAGAATGTTCCTTAACTGGGATTTGCCTAATGTTTTCTTCATGATCAGACTTGGGTAATATGTTTTTGAGAGGAAGACCACAGAGGTAAAGTGTCATTATCATCACACCATATTAAAGGTTGTGTACAATCAATATGACTTATCAATTTTAACTCTGATCACTTGGTTTGAGGTAGTGTTTGTCAGATTTCTTTACTATAAAATTACTCTTTTTTTTCCTCCCTTTCCATACTGAATTTTTTGGAAGAAAGTAACTATACATAGCCTACACTTAAGTAATGGGAAGTCATATTTAAATTACTTAAAGGGGGAGTAAATACATAATTTATTTAGAATTCATTCATTGTTTATTGATTTTCTTAATCATGTACTTATGTCAGTATGGATTAATGGATAGTCATTTTATACTTTGAGTTATAATTCATTACTACTTTCTTTATCTTGTTGCTCAAATTGTTCCAGCTTCGACCATTGGGAGCTCTTTCAGTTGACTCCTGTGTCTCTTTGACATACTACATTCATTGTAGAGTATTCTGGTTTTGGTTTTGTTTTTTGAGCATTTTCTTACTTTCTGGCACTACAAGATGCTCCAGGCTCATCTTGTATATTTCTTGCCCCACTCTGGAATCATTCTCTAAGAGACCTTGGTTCATTTTATTAAAAAATAATACTAGAATGAGGATCTGGGTGCTAGATGTGTTCATTTCTACTAGGTTGTCATTCTTTCTAGGTCCTATCAGCTGACAGAGCAAGGAGATAAATGCATATATACTAAATTGTATATATGCACGTATTTATAAATATATATATAACCATCTGTATCTATAATTAAGCTAAGGATTCATTCATACTGATGTCGCTTATCTGAAACCTCCCATTCTAACAGTGAGAATCCTGGCTCCCACTATCTGCCATGCATTTACTTAATTATTCAATTCCAGTATACATGTATGGTAGTTTCAGAATTGTTAACCTGCAACCCTGTGGGAAGAACTTTATTAACTAGAGTACAGTGCTTATGTATATTCCTTTTGACTTTATTCTTAGATTCCATTCCATTCATTTTCAAATTACTCAGGTCAGCACCTTGTTCCTCAACTTCCTTCAGTGAAGATATTTCACATATTTGTAACACATTTACAACACTTTTGTATTTTTTGTCACATTCTGCATTCTGTCCTGGGATTGCCTGATCTTCTAAATTATTTTTTAAATATTTGCATTCAAGTTTACTCTTTGTGCTATAATGTTCTATGGATTTTCACAAATGTTTAATGTTTTGTATTCACCATTACACTACAGAATAAATAGTTTCACTGCCCCACACAGTCCCCTGTGCTTCACTTACTCCATTTCCACCAGGGCTGAACCCCTGGCAACCACTGATTTGTTTAATGACTTTATAGTTTTACCTTTCCAGAATGTCATATAATTAGTATTATATATCATGTAGCTTTTTCAGACTGGTTTTATTCACTTAGTAATATGCATTTAAGATTCATCCATGTCTTTTTGTAGCTTCATAGCTTTTTCTTTTTATCACTGAATAATATTCCATCATATGGATGTACCACAATTTGTTTTTCCCTTCACCAAGATGAAGGGACATCTTTGGTTGCTTTCAGTTTTTGACAAAAAGGCTGTACGTCCACACAAAAACCTACATGAGAGTAAGTTTTCAAATCAGTTGGGTAAATATCTAGGAATATAATTGCTGAATTGTATAGTGTATTAGTTTCCTAGGGCTGCCGTAAGAAAGTACCCCAAACTGAGTGGCATAAAATAATAGAAATATTTCATCTCATAGCTGGAGGCTAAAAGTCTGAAATAAGTATCAGCAGTTTCTTCTGAGGTCTCTGAGAGATAATCTGTTCCATGTGTCTCTCTTCTTTGGCTTGCAGATACATCACTTCATTTTCTGCCTCCATCTTCACATGGCATTCTCCCTGTCTGTTTGTCTATATCTCTTATGAGGATACTAGTCAGATTGGATTAAGGGCTCACCCTACTCTAGTAAGACCTAATCTTAACTATTTACATCTGCAATGAACTTATTTCCAAATAAAGTCATATCCTGAAGTAGAGGAGTTTAGAAATTTAATATATCTTTTGGGGAGGGGGTTACCCAATTCAACCCATAACATATGGTAAGACTATATTTATTTTTGTCAGAAACTATCAAACTGTCTTTAATATTGTCTGTACCATCTTGCATTCCCACAGCAATGAATGAGAATTCCTTTTGTTCCACATCATCACTAACAGTATTGTCATTTTCTTTCAGCCATTCTAATGAGTGTATAGTGGTAACTTGTTTTAATTTGCAATTCTCTATTAACCTGTGATGTTAGAGCATCTTTTCATATGTTTATCCACTATCTGTATATCTTCTTTGGTGAGGTCTCTGTTCAGATCTTTTGCCTTTTTTTTGTTTTGTTTTGTTTAAGAGACAGGGTCTCTCTCACTCTGTTGCCCAGACTGGAGTGCAGTGGTATAATAACAGCTCACTGCGGCCTTGAACTCCTAGGCTCAAACGATACTCCTGCCTCAGCCTCCCAAGTAGCTAAGACTACAGGCATGTACCAACATGCCTAACTAATTTTTTTTTTTTTTTTTTTGTAGAGGTGGGGTCTCACTATTTTACCCAGGCTGATCTTGAACTCCTGGCCTCAAGCAGTCCTCCTGCCTTGGCCTCCCGGAGTGTTGGTACTATAGGTGTGAGCCACCACACCTGGCCTGCCCATTTATTATTAATTGGGTTGTTTTGTTTCTTTTTTATTGTTGAGTTTTAAGATTTCTTTGTATGTTTTAGGTACAAATCCTTTATTAGATACGTGTTTTGCAGATATTTTCTCTCAGTTTGGGGTGAGAAGATCTTTTCATTCTCTTAACAGTGTCTTTCACAGAGCATACGTTTTAATTTTAATGAAGTTCAGCTTACAAACATTTTTTCTTTTGTTGATTGTCCTTTTGGTCTTGTGTCTTATTGTCAAACCCAAAGTTACCTAGATTTTCTCCTGTGTTATCTTCTAAGAGTTTTATATTGTGCATTTTACATTTAGGTCTATGGTCCATTTTGAGTTAATATTTTTGAAAGTGTAAGGTCCATGTCTAGATAAATTTTTTTTCAGGCATATGTCCATTATTCTAGCACCATTTGTTGAAAATATTATCCTTTTTCCATTGAATTACCTTTCCTCCTTCATCAAAGATCGGTTTCTGGGCTCTCTCTTCTATTCTGTTGATCTATGTCTATTCTTTTGCCATGACCAGACTGTCTAGATTACTACAGCCTTATATTAAGTCTTGAAATTGGGTAATGTGAGTCCTTCAATTTTGTTCTTCTTCTTCAGTATTGTGTTGGTTATTCTGGGTCCTTAACCTTCAACTATAAACTTTAGAATCAGTTTATTAATTTCCACAAAATAGTTTGGTGGGGTTTTTGACTGGGATTGCATTGGAAAGAATTGAAATCTTAATAATATTTAGTCTTTGGTCCATGAGTACTGAATGTCTCTCCATTTATTTAGAACTTCTTTGATTTTTTTTTAACAATAGTTTTCCTCGTACATGTCTTGAATATATATTGTTATATATATATTTCATTTAGGATATGTAAATGCTATTATAATTTTTTTTAATTTTCAAATTTAAATTATACCTAGTATATAAGAAAGAAATTAAGTTTCATATATTATTAATTTTGTATTCTGTAACATTGCTATATTCACTTATTGGTTCCAGGAGTTTTTCTGTAGATTTCTGGGATTATCTACATGGGGATTATCTAGATAGGCAATCATGTCATCTGTGAATAGAAATAGTTTTATTTCTTCCTCTATAATCTGTATACCTTTTATTTCCTTTTTTTGTCTTATTGTACTATCCAGTATCAATGTTACAGAGGAGTGGTGAGAGAGGACATCTTTGCCTTATTCCCAGACTTGGGGGGAAGGCATTTAGTTTCTTACCATTAAGTATGATGGTAATTGTAGGTTTTTTATAGGTGCTCTTTGTCAAATTGAGAAACTTTTCCTCTATTCCTAGTTTTCTGAGAGTTTTGATTATGAATGAGTATTAGATTTTATCAAATGCTTTTTCTTCATCAAGTGATACGATCATATGATTTTTTCTTCTTTAATCTGTTGATGTGATGGACCATATTGATTTACATTCAAATGCTGAATCAGCCTGCATATATAGAATAAATCCCACATGGTTGTGGTATATAGTTCTCTTTGTACATTGTTGAATTCGATTTGCCAATATCCTGTTGAGGATTTTTTTGTATCTATATTCATGAGAGATTGGTCTGTTGTTTTTATTTCTTATAATATCTTTGTCTTATTTTGGTGTTAGGGTAATGCTGGCTTCATAGAATGAGTTAGGAAGTGTTCCCTCTGTTTTCCAAGGGCCAGAGCTGAATCAAATGGAAATAGCCACTACATGCTGCCACTAGAATTATTAATATATTCCTAAAATCTACATTTCTCCCTGTCGCCTATAGAACAAAACACTTCACAAGCTGGCCATTGCCTGTTTCTTCCATTTTCTTCTTCTGCTATTCTCTGGTAGAATTTCTTGTGACACTTCCATCTCTTTATTTATTGTAACCTCTTCCAATTACTTTCAGCGTCAAATTGGACAAATTAATTATTAATAATCTCTCTGAGCCTGAGTTATCTTATGTTTAAAGTAGGCAATAATAATACTTTTCCCATGAGATTACTTATGTAAGGCACAGGAGAAATATATCTCAGATACCCAACATAATACATTTCTTTCTTTTTTCTTCTGTTTTTAAACACTGTGACTTTTTGTGCTTTGTAATTTCTACATATTTCTTTTTCTGAGGAATTCCTTTCCTTTTGTATCCTATCCTTTCCTCAAGTCCATCTAAAAGGTCATGATTCACAACCTTTTTCAGCTTTCACTACTTCTGTATAGTGGTCCCTGGTTGCCTTTTGGCACCTTTGTGCTCTCACTTCTGCTGTAGTTTGAATCATGTTCTACTGTACTTGTCTGATTGTCTACACAGATTGGAACTCCTAGAGCTGGAGCCATGTGTCCCTAGCATAGTGTCTGAGAGTGGAGGAGTAGATTTCCACTTAATACCCCTGAATGAATGAATGAAAGAATGAGGGAAAAAAAGAGAACTCCTTATGTCTTATGAATTTGTTGTTGTTGTTGACTTAAGACCATTTGAGCCAGTCAAGAAAAATCTCTTCACTTAGACTTGCCTATCAGTCACCAGTGCTTTAAATCAGATTCATGCCTATTACCACCCACCTCCAATTATTCTAGGCATGGAGGTAATGGAAAAAAGATTCCTTGAAGTGGGTTTTGGGATTTGGGATTGTCTTAGTCCCCTCAAGCTGCTATCACAAAAATACCATAGACTGGGTAGCTTAAACAATAAACATTTATTTCTTACAGTTCTGGAGGATGGGAAATCTAAGATCAAGGCACTGGCAGATTCAGTGTCTGATGGGGGCCATTTCCTACTTCATAAACAGCCATCTTTTTGAGGTGTCCTCACATGGCAGATGGGATGAGACAGCTCTTTGAGTTCTCTTTGAAAAGGACACTAATCCCATTCATGAGGGCCCCACCCCCATTACCTAATCACCTCCTAAATCCTCTACTTCCTAATACTATCACATTGGGTGTTAAGATTTTAACATATGAATTTGGGGAGGACAAAATCATTCAGTTCATGACAGGAATCTTTTAAAAAACTTTATTGAAATGTCTGGTATAGTGTCTTCCTTGTTTCCTAAGTAAGTTCAAGTTATCTCTCAGTCTGAAAATTTTTATCTTGAACACTAGCAAAGTATAAATGCAATTGATTGCATTTTCAATTTTAAAGGAGTCTACCATGATTTCTTTGGAGGCTAATGTAATTTTGTTCAGGGCTCCTGCTGTTTTGCACAGCTGGGTTATTGCAATGTTCTCTCATAGCCTTGGACAAAATTCAAAATGAAAAGTGGAGGTGGCAGTGATGGTGAGCTGTGGTGAGTTAAACCCTACCCAGATAGAGTCAGACACAAAGCATCCTCCCTAGACTATCATGTTTACAATTCACATAAGCATTTGAAAGGCACAAAGCACTAACAGTGTTATCTCACCCTAAGCACTGTTATTATACATTAACACTTTTGAGTGCATTGTAAGGGTGATGTTGCAAACATTCCTCCCTCACCAGTTTTTATTAAATGGGGTGTCCTTAATGAATAAAAATTGTTTTAAAATGGGAGAAGTGGTTAAAATTAAATATCATCCCACAGTCTGCTTTTCCTTTTTGAGTAATGGGCTTAAATTTCCACAGAACGTAAAAACCCAAAGGGGTCAATACAGTTGTGGAAAGCTGTATTGGCCCCTTTCCACAGCTGTATAATTGTGATTATACATAAAGACTGCAGACTTTTTATATAGAGCAGCTAGGGAATGCTATCAATACAGGCCTTACTTATTTTTTTTGAGACAGAGTCTCACTCTGTTTCCCGGGCTAGAGTACTGTGGCGTCAGCCTAGCTTGCAGCAGCCTCAAACTCCTGGGCTCAAGCAATCCTCCTGCCTCAGCCTCCCGAGTAGCTGGGACCACAGGCATTGTGTTAATTCTCTCCTTTTATTAATAAAAAAAACTTACAAAGGCTTCATTTCTACTTCCTTTACAATATATACAAGACCCATTTTAAAAGGATCTAGGTTCTGAGTAGTGAATCTCTGACATTGCTTAATTAACATTTCTAAAAATTACTGGATTGAGATTTTGACTTCTTACTAATGTTTCTAAAGTGATTGCTATGTGTCAACACATGAATTGACACATTAATCCAAGTACTTGTTCAACTCAAGACATCCTAATAAACCACAAATATTTTGTGTGTGAAGCTATTGATTGATTTGCTTTTGATTGACTTGGATGGGATTCCTTGTTTTGAAAGCAGAAATAATTTTCCTTTTGTCACAAATAAGTGGTGGCCTTATTTATTTACTTCATTTCCACCATAATTTTTATGTGTCATTATCTAACTGCAGAAAATATAATTTTAATGCACTATCTGAATTTCAACATGAGATTCTTAATTCTGATGTTGTCTTCAAATTAATTATAGTGTTGCCACATCAAAAAGAATGTAAAGCGTCACACTGTAATTATTTACGATGCTAAGCAAGGGATTTATTCATTTTATCTTTTATAAAATCTCTAGCTGAACTGATCATGGTTGTTAATGGCAATAATCAGGTTTGCCAAATGCAAATGCTCACTGTCTGCTCTATGTTTCCTAATCCTTACTTTAATATACTTTTAAAAGACGCTTTTGTTTACATTTGTGATCAGTAAATTCAATGTTATTATACAACATAGATAATTTTGTATTTGTCATTTTTCTTTCTTTTAAGAATGCATTATACTTGGTTTCTTTGAAATTTTAGTGATGTAAGTTATTTATTCTTCCAATTGTTAAACAGTTACATTTTGATCAGTGTGGCTTAATTATAGCACTTAAATTGATTACCTGAAATAACAGATAATCAAAGCAATGTACAAATTAGATTCTCTTTCAGAGCCTTCATTAAACTTTGAAATTAGTCTTTTTCTATTGAATTGTTACTTCATCGATGGGGGAGGGAGAGCATGGGCAATATACGTAACCATAATATTTGTACCCCCATAGTATACTGAAATAAAAAAAAAAAAAAGAAGGTCTCGTATGGCCTAACTGCAAGTCCCTGCACCACCACTTTGCTCCCATGGACAAGATCTCCTAGCTAAACAGCCCTCCTTAGCAGGTGGGCCAGGTGAAATCTCTGCTTATCCCTGAATAGTGGGTTCAGTTCTCTGCCAGCCCACAGAATTATTCAGACAAGCCAATTACATCCTCCTGCGGGAACTAGG
>VBSM01003200.1:12537542-12567720 GCA_008086735.1 Cheirogaleus medius
TATCAAAAGCTTTTAGACTTAGCTTTGCTTCTATATACTTGCATGTTATGTGGCTCAAATTTTTGAAATGGTGACTAGTATTACTGCTAAAAGCTTTTCTGTTACCTCCCTCTCCCTTTTTAAAACTGCAAAAAGCTTTTCTGCTTCTGGGTCTTATCTATTTTAGGGAGTAGTGAGTCATTCATTCACTCATAAATTCAAATAATATCTGAGCACTTACTATTAATATATGCCAGGTTAAAAACACAATCACTTCCTAAATTCAGTTTGCTGTGTTTACCTTGGCTAGTCTTTTCTCCATTCCAAAGAACGTTTCTTAAGCAAATTATACTATTTCTCATTTTTATTTTAAGTTTGATTGATATAAATGTAACTTTGCTTGAATTATTCTAAGATTGCTTTTTTGTTTTTAATAAAAATACGTAAACAAAATGAGGTTTTGTCAATGGAGACTTCAAAACCTCCTTTTTTTTAAATTTCTTTCATCATTTAACACTCATTATCTTAGGTTTCTCTATCTTTTTTCCTTTTGAATAGTCTGATAAGTAGGGCCCATCTATATCTTAGTCTTTTTCCTTCCCATTGTTTGCTATAGTATTAATAATTACTTTTTTTAAAAAAAGTAAGAATTATTGAGATATAATTCACACTTTTGTGTAAATTCACCCATTTTTAGTGTACAATTATATGAGTTCTGACAAATGCACACAGTCATATAATTGCTACTAAAATCAAGATATAGACCAACTCCATCCCCCAAAGTTCCCACCTGCTGTTCCCCTCCACCACCTCCAGCCCCTGGCAACCACTGATCTGCTATCAGTCCCTATTCTTTTACTTTTTCCAGAATGACATATAAATGGAATAATATATTAATAGTATGTAGCTTTCAAATTTGGCTTCTTTCATTTAGCAAACTGCATTTTAGATTTATTCATGTTGTCACAAATTTGCTTCTTTTTTATTGCTAAATAGTATTCTGTTTTATGGATATATCACAGTTAGAAACACATTTGAGTTGTCTTCAGTTTCTGGCCATTATGAACAAAACATTTATTTAGTAACTGCTTTTTAAATGGAAATAGCTTAGAGATAGGACAGCTTAATAGTGTGAAAACAGTCAAGTGTGAGGATAACAGAGTCCTGGGATCTCATACTAGTTTTGCTTTAGTTAGCTGTGATTTAAATAATTTAATCTGTGCCTACTTCTTCTTTTGTAAAATGTGTATTACTCAAGTCTTATTCTAGTTTCAAAATAGAATGATTTTGTGCTATATAGGTAAGCATTTACTACTGTGTTAAGAGGATAAACTATAAATGGTTTCATACATTTTATAAAACTATGTTATATAAAATCAATATAACTACTATTTAAACTTAGGGGTCTTTTTTTCCTCAAGTTCAATCACAAATGGTTTGAACATAATATAATTTGCTTAATTTCATAGGTCCTGTAATCTCAAACTTTTTATTAACTGTGTAATCCATATGATTTAACATTGGCAAATTATTTTGATTGAAATATTTAGTATTTATATTATTTATTTTATTTAAAAATATTTTAGGCTTTAATTTTAACAAGTATATATTTATTTTTAATTTAGATGGGTCTAGGAAAGACAATCCAGGCAATTGCAATTGCTTATTTCTATAAAGAGGAATGGCCTCTTTTAATAGTGGTCCCTTCATCTCTGAGGTACCCTTGGACAGAAGAAATAGAGAAATGGATCCCAGAGCTAGGTCCAGAAGAAATCAATGTTATTCAGAATAAAACTGATGTTGGGTAAGAACAACTCTATAATCTTTAAGAAAAAAAAATCTTTTTTGTGTATATTTAGTATATATTCATGTTTAAAATGAAATTACCTACAGATCATAATTTAGAAGTATATAAGAATTTTATTTTACATTTTAAAATATGAATTATTTGTCTTAAATCCAACAGAGTATTTAATTTCTAAGTTCTTTTATGATATATTTTTAAAGTAAGTATAAAATATGCATACTTTTAAAGATATATGTGATATATCTACTTTATATATACCTTAAATATACTTTACTATTTTAGGGCTCAAAGATAAATCTCACAACTTTTTAATGATTAACTTGAAACTTTGTGATCTTTTATTATCAACAACCATAGTAGATTTTGCTTTCTAAGTTGTTATTAATAGGTAAGGTGCAAGTTTCACATATGACTCTAGTATTAATAAGTTTGATTTTCTTTATTAAGTTAATTTATATTTGTAATATTTTAATTTTTTAAAATTTATTTATTTATTTTTTAGAGACAGGGTGTTGCTCTGTTGCCCAGGCTGGTCCCTAACTCCTGGCTTCAAGTTATTCTCCTGCCTCAGCCTTCTGAGTAGCTAAGATTACAGGTGTGAACTATTTCACCTGATTAATTTTGATATTTTATGTCTTTTTTTATTTTAGAGCATTAATCTTTTATATCTTTAAAATATTTGCTATGTGATTATTTGAAGTCCTTACTCTAAAAATCTATCATAATGTTGCTAGTATTTTTTTCCTCATTTTGCTTTCTAGCCATTGTAGTAAAACAACGAATTTGAATATTGATAAGTTATTACATTGAATATCTAGGAGAATCATGCAAATTATCATATTTCCAGAGGCTCAAAATTATCTATTTCTGAGCTTTAAATAAAAAGCAATATGTCTACCTGAAATAAATATCTATTAATACATAGATTTTTTTTATTACAGTATTACTTTCTATATTGTGTTCTGTAAGACTTAACATAAAGAGTATTTGTACAAATAAAGTTAGACTTTGTGAATGTGGAAGGATGAAATAGACAAAATAGATGGAAGGCTTTTTCTCTTTCAACTTTGCAACCCTAATTCAGTGAAATACATCTTATGGGCCCAGAAAAACATGGACACTATTTACATGGTTAAAATAAAATGTAGGCCAGGTATGGTGGTTCATGCCTATAATCACAGCACTTTGGGAGGCAGAGGCAGGAGGATCACTTGAGGCCAAGAATTTGAGACTAGCCTGGACAAGACCCTGTCTCTACAAAAAATTAAAGAATTGGCTAGGCATGGTGACATGCGTCCATAGTCCAAGCTACTTGGCAGGCTGAGGCAGGATAATTGCTTCAGCCCAGGAATTTGAGGTTACAGTGAGCTATGATCATGTCACTGCACTCTGGGCAACAAAGTAAGACCCTGTCTCTAAAAAAAATAAAAGAAATAAAAATAAATAAAATGTAAATAATAATTATAAATAAATCTCCTCTCTAATAAAACTGCATAAAATTGAAAAGACTTAAGAATTTAGAGAATGTAGAATTCAAGGCCTCCATAACCTTCTTCTGTTAGCTATAATTTATTTAATGCTACATTTAAATTTTCTTAAAATATGTCTCTTCTGTCATCTTTTATAATTTTTAGGTCATCTAGTTTTTTTATTATTTTGGAAATGCACTCTTGTAATTAAAAAGTGGCTAATATTTTTATTTGAATAAAATTTAGGATATGTTAAATAGGACTACACCCCCAGAGTATAAGTTTTCTGAAGGATGTTAGCTAAAGGGCAGAAAAACTACCCAATGTTGTCCAGGTACTTAAAGAAGCAAGTTTAGGTATATATCATCATGTGTGTTTACCACTAATACATATTCTTCCTTCTGGCGTATACCAATTATGCCCAGACCATTCACTAGTTGAGACATGGCAGGATAGAAGTTAGAGACTGCTGCAGTGGCCTTTGAAGTCATTGTCTCTATATATTGTTCTCAGTATATTTAAGTTAGTAATATTAACCCTGTACTTTTCTTCTGCAGGCTCTTCTGGTGTTTTAGAACAGTGAGAAAGTCATAGGTCTTTTATTAAGTAGATTTATGCAGGGCTTAAAATACAGTCACCATTTTTTAAAAAAAATGCAGTTGCCATGGTGGTACTGGCTACTCAGGACCTCTGCCTTTTCTGTTAGAAGATAGAGAATTGCAGAAGACTGACTCTGTGCTGTATTTTTCACTGGTGAGATAGAAAATGCAAAAGTGGTATGTTTTAGTGTTCGTGAATTCAGTTGTCCAATTATTTCATTCTATAAACTTTCATTGGTAGCATAGCGTTGTATGAATATATACAAAGATGAATAATACACATTCCCTGCCCTCACCAATTTCATGATACAGTAAGAGAGATAAATATGTAAATGAATAATTTCATGAACAGTAAGATAAAGAATATTACAGATGTATGAATTATAGAAATCAAAAGATCAGGGATCACTTTAGCTCAGTGGTTCTCTACATGGCACGGTACCCTCTCCTCTTCTAACTACACTCCATCACCCCAGGGCCAGAGGCCTTTCTGTTGTCGCAGTGACTTAGGAGCTCCAATGGCCTTTAATGGGTGGACCACGAAGTGAAATTCCCTGCAGTACACTGGACCAGCCCTGTAATACTAACTATTATCCTGCTCAAAATACCAGTAGCACCCAAGTTGAAAAATTGCTATCCTATTTGTGTGAAGGTTTCATTGAAGAGTCAACTAATATTTAAGTATCTACTTTATACATGATCCTAGGTGCATAGAAACAAATATTGTCAAAAAGTAATTTTTATATCAGTAAAATGTGGCTTGTTGGATGCCAAAATCTTCCAAACATCATTTGACCAAAATTTTGGTTTTGGTTAAGCAAAATTTTAAATTTTGGATCCAGGTTTATTATATTTAGGGACTATAAAATCTTAAGAGAAATTGAGTTTCAGTAGTAATACCATCTCCTTTTATTTCCCCCCTTTTCTCCTCCTCTGTATCTCTCCCCAGAAGAGTTGTATTGTTTATGATAAATTGGTTACTGAGATATTTTTTAAGTACATGGATTTTCTTTTCTAGGAGAATATCGACCAGCAAAGTGACAGTTCTGGGTTATGGTCTTTTAACCACAGATGCAGAGACTTTGATAGATGCACTGAATAATCAGAACTTCAAAGTAGTTATAGTGGATGAATCACATTACATGAAGTCCAGAAATGCAACTCGCAGCAAGATTTTATTGCCAGTAATACAGAAAGCCAGACGAGCCATTCTTCTTACAGGAACTCCAGCTTTGGGAAGGCCTGAAGAGGTATTAAAATCCTTATACTTTGTGCTTAAAAGAATAAAAAAGGAAAATTGGATCAATCTCCTGTTTTTTTAATTTTTAATTTCTCAAATGCCTGAAGAGTACATTGGGAATTTCTAGAAAACTATTAATGATTATATGTGTGTTTTATTGTGACTGGTTTTATCTATTTACATGTAAACCATAACCAAGCTTATAGATATGTACAAAAACTATTAATAGCTTTTACCTTTATTTTAAAGCTTTCATGTTTAGTACAAGTTACAAGTTTGTTACATTTTTCATACATGTGCTTGAGCTTTTTCTATGGTCTAAATCTTCATTCATCTTATCTATTTTACATTATAAGCTCCTTAGGATTGTGGTTGAATCTACTTTATTTCTTATATACTACATTGTAGAACTTCTCTCTGTTCTTCTTTTACTTCAAGATCCACATTTGGGAAGGTAGAGAGAAACTAGAGCTTATGTGCAAACCAGATGAGATATCTATTTAGAATGAAAGAATAAGGCATTTGTTCGATACCCCATTTAGCTTTTGCCACTCTAAGAGGTGGATAATGTATAAAATGGTTAAAGGGTGAGGAATAAGAAATGATAGATGAAATTTTATGAGTCTGTAAGTGTCAGTGTTCCCTAAGGAAGCTTGGTCCATAAACACTGAGTCATAGAAATAACATGGGCTTGTTGTCTTGTGGAGTTACTGGAAGAGTTAAAGAAACTGTTACTTTGAAAGTACCTGGCCTTGTGCCCTGGCGCATAGTAAGTACATAACATATGGTAGCCATTATTATTAATATATTAATTATTAAACCAAGCCTGGGTGATAGCATTATAATTGCATCCCTAACAGTATTACCTAGGCTCTCCTTTTGAATTCCACCCTGGAAATCTGAGATACACATAACAATCCATAGATAGTGATGGTAAAATGTTTAATTTTACCTTTTATTTATTTATTTTTTTACTCTTGAATACCCACTGGCAGTGGGAAGTAGACTCCAAGTAATTTACGTATGTTCTAAAATTAGGCCATTGAATAATAAGGGTGATTAAAAATAATATCATGAAATGTGTTATTCAAGAAAGAGTATATAAATGATATATATTTTTAAATGATAATAATAAAATGAATACTTATCCAGCATAAGAAATAGAACATTAACAATACAGTGGTGGCCCTTGTGTCCCACTGTGATCATGTCAGTACTTTTCACTCCTCACCCAGGATAGCCACTATTCAAAACAAGGGTTTGGGATCCCAGTTTTACCTGTCCTGAAAATTGTACAATTTGTGTTTGGGGTTCTTTAAGACAAAGAATATAAAATTACAAATTCTAAGTTAGGTTAGAAGTTTTGAAATTGGGAAATGTGAGTTTTCCAATTTTGCTTTTCTTTTTCAGGATTATTTTGGATATTACGAGTCCCTTGAATTCCCATATGAATTTTTTTATCAGCTTTCAATTTTTGCAAAGAATCCAGCTTGAATTTTTGTAGGTATTGTGTTGAATCTGTAGACTGCTTTTGGAAGTATTGCCATCTTAAGAACATTAAGTCTTCCAATCCATGAACATGAGATATCCTTCCATTTATTTTTAGGTCTTTAATTTTTTTCCAACAGTACTTTGTAGTTTTCACAGTGTAAGTGTTGTTGTTTTGTTTTGTTTTGTTTTGTTTTTTAAAGAGAGACAGGATCTCACTCTACTGCTCAGGCTGAAGTGCCAGTGGCTCGATTGTACCTTACTGCAGCCTTGAACTCCTGGCCTCTGCCTCCCAAAGTTCTGAGATTATAGGCGTGAGCCACCACACCCGTCCATAAATGCAATTGTTTTCTTAATTTCATTTTAAATTGTTCATTACTAAGTATAGAAATACAAGTTTGGTTTTTTGTTTTTTTTTTTTGATAGAGACCGTGTCTCACTATGTTGCCCAGGCTGGTTTTGAACTCTTGGCCTCAATTGGTCCTCCTTCTTTGGTCTCTCAAAGCGTTAGATGTACATACACAAGCACCATGCCTGGCCTAGAAATATAATTGATTTTTCTGCATTTATTATGTATCTTGCAAACTTGATGAATTCATTTATTAGTTATAATACTAGTTTAGTGAATCCCTTAGGATTTTCTATATATAAGATCATGTCGTTTGCAGATAGAGATAATTTTACTTTTTCCTTTTCAAATCTTAATGACTTTTATTTCCTTTTCTTATGTAATTGCCCTGGCTAGAACCTCCAGTATAGTGTTGAAGGGAAATGGTCAGAGTGAGCCTACTTGTTTTGTTCTTCTTAGAGAGTAAGCATTAAGCCTTTCACCTTTAAGTACTACATGATTTGTGAGGTTTTTCTAGATTTTCTTTATCAAGTTGAAGAAGTTTCTTTCTATTCCTTGTTTATTAAGTAATACTTAAACTTTACCATAGGCATGTATGTACACTATAGGAAAAAACATAGTATTTATAGGGTTTCATGAATTCCAGGGTTTCATGCGTTCATGGAGGGTTTTAGAACACATGCCCTGTGGTTAAGGGGGGACAACTCTACTAATTCAGTCTCTTCACTGGTATATGTCTATTAAGATTGTTTTTTTCTTCTTGAGTCAGTTATAGTACCTTGTGTCTTTCTAGGAATTTGAACATTTCATCTAAGCTAATTTATTGCCAAACAGTTGTTCATAGTGTTTCCTTATGATCCTTTGTATTTCTGTGAGGTTGATAGTAATATCCCCTCTTTCATTCCTAATTTTAGTAATTTGAGTTATCTTTCTTTTTCATCTTAGTCTGTCTAGCTAAAGTTTTATCAATGATGTTGATCTTTATAAGAACCAACTATTGGTTAAACTGACGTTCTCTATTGTTTTTCTATTTTCTATTTCATTTATTTCCATTCTAATCTTTATTGTATTCTACTTTCTATTTGCTTTGGGTTTAGTTTGTTCTTCCTTTCCAGTGTCTTAAGGTGGAAAATTAGGTTATTGATTTGAGTTCTTTCTTCTGTTTTTAACATAGGCTTATGCAGCTATTAATTTCCCTCTAAGCACTACTTTTGCTGCAACTCATGTGTTTGAATATTATGTCCTCAATTTCATTTATTTTAAAGTCATTTCTAATTTCCCTTGTGATTTCTTCTTTGATCCACTGGTTATTTAAGAGTATGTTGTCATATAAAAAGGATATAAAGCACTGAAGTTGCTTTAGAAAACACTTTAGCAATTCCTTAAAAAGTTAAACATAGACTTACTGTGTGACCCAACAGTTCCATTCCTAGGTATATTATACCCAAGAGAACCAAAAACATACGTTCACAAAAAGTTGTATACAGATATATCTAGTAGCATTATTCATGATATTCAAAAAGTGAAAACATGTAAAATGTTCACCAGTTGATGAATGTATAAACAAATAGAATATATATGTATGTGTGTGTATATATATATATCCATAAAATGGAATATTAGGCCATGAAAAGGAATGAAATCCTATACGTGCTACAACATGGATTAACCTTGAACACACTATGCTAAGTGAAAGAATCCAGACATCAGAAGCTACATATTGTATGATTCTATTTGTATGAAATGTCCAGAATAGGCAAGTTCATGGAGACATGAACTGTGGCGTAACTGTTGCCAGAGTTGAAGGAAAGGGAAAATGGGGAGTGACTACTAATGGGTGTAGGGTTTCTTTGGGGAGTGATAAAAATATTCCAGAATTAGATAGTGGTGATTGATGCACAACTTTGTGAATATGCTAAAAGCCACGAAATTGTGTACTTTAAAAGTATGAATTATATAGTATATGAATTATATCTCAAAGCTGTTATTTTTAAAAAGCATATTACCATATCAGTGAGATACTACTATGTGCAGCCTATCAGAGTTGTAAAAATCAAAAGATTTCATAATACTATTGATGAGAAAGTAAATTGAGATAGTCTTTTTACAGGGCAATGTGGTAATATCTATCAAACTTTAACTAGCATATACCTTAAACTCAGCTATTCTGTTTCTAAAAATATAGCCTACAACTCCTCTAATAGAAATGCAAGAGAATAGAGAGATAGATAGATGATTAATAGATATAGATGTAGATATGTATACCTACACATATATATTCATACATACACACACTTATATGAAAGCATTAATTTTTATAACTTCATAAAAGCTAGAAATAGCCTATATATCTAATATCAGGAGTCTGTTTAAATATTTTACAGTACATTGACATAATAATGGGTTGCTATTCAGCCTTTAAACAATGTTATTATTGCTTATATAATCTTTAAAACTAAATATAAATAGATTTATCTGTACTTTAAAAGTGTCTAAGACATGTTTTATGGGACAAGATTCTAGTTGTGTGACAGTATGTATAATAGAATCTTCTTCATGTGAATAAAAGATAATATATACATATGCTTATCTAGACATAGAAAAATGTATAAACGTGTATTTATGAAACAGATAAGAGTTATCTGTGAAGAATAGGATGGCAGGGATGGAAATGGGGAATAAGGAGGAGCCTTGAAGAAAGTAGATTTTCTTTTTTCCTTTTTATTATTAACTGGTTTTATCATCATCATCATAATTTACTTGGAAATATTACAGCATATTGAGAATACTTGTATTCTTACAGCTTTTCATGCAGATTGAAGCTCTCTTTCCACAAAAATTTGGATCATGGACTGACTATGCAAAACGATACTGTAATGCACGTATCAGGTAGGATAAACTATTTTCCATAAGCTTATGTCCTCACATAGTTACTGTGAACATTAAGCTTTATAAGTCATTCATTATTCCAGTGTTTAACAAACTTGTGGTAACTATGGAATAATTTCTTCAAGTAAAAGCTTATGTGGATAACCTATATGTAAAATAAATAAAAGGCATAGGTAATGGCAAAGTTTTTCTTTATTTTTATTTTTTCCCTTCAACTTTTTATTTTTGAAATTATTTAACTTATTTTTATTGACTAGATATACATGCACATTATACAGAATAAAAAGTAAGTATTTCTTTTACTCTTGTCTCCCAGCAACCATTTCCCTTCCCAAGTAACCAGAGTTGCAGTTTCTTGGGTATCCTTCTGGAGATACTCTGTGCATGAATAAACATGTATCATTACACATATGTAATATTTCATTTTATTTCTACATATTTAGTAGCATAATGTGTACATTGTTCTGCAATTTGCTTTCTTCATCCAAAATGTACTGGAGATCTTTCTATATCAGTTACTGACAGAGCTTTGAGATTCATTTGAAATGCTGCATGTATTCCATTGTTTGGAATTTATTTATGCAATTACTATATAAACAAATAGACATTTGTTTGTAGTATATAGCTATTGCATACAATGCTGCAGTAAATATCCTTGTGCATGTTGAGAGGTAGTATATTACAGTTGTTAAAAGCATGAAAAATTTAGAGCTAGATCACTTGCGTTTTATTTTCACATCTACTACTTGCAGATGTTTCATTTTAGAAAAGTAACTTTACCTCACCATACCCCAGTTACTTCAGCTCTGAAAATAGAGAATAATTATGCCTTCCTCAGAGAGTTACTATGAGACATACATTAGCTAGTATTTATAAAGATCTTGAACAATAACTGTATATCATGAACACTCAATAATTGTTAGCTATTTTAATATTTCATGTCACATATATGGGAAAAGTTCTAAGATAAATTTATAGAAGTGAAATTGCTGGTTCTAAGGGTAGGTGCATTTTGATATTATTAGATTTTTCCAAATCATGTTCCACAACAGTTATAGCAATTTGTATTTCCACCAGCCGTGTATGAGTATCTCTTTTCCCACACCTTGCCAACATGGTGAAATATAAATTATTTTGTTCTTAGCAATCTGAACTCATAATAGCTTTATATACATTTGTCCATTATATTAGTAAATGCAATTGAGGAGTTTTTCATACACATATGAGTCATTGTACCTTTTTTCTGACAGTTGTCTACTTTTGCTCTATGCCCTTTTGTCTACTAAATGTATTGGCTTTTTTTTCTTGATATGTTGGAAATTTTCATATTTTATAGAAATCATTTATTTGTATGCGATATGAGTCTCTCATGTTTTTTCCCCAATGTGCATCCTTTTGGGGTTTATTTTTCCCCCTTTCTATAATTTTTTCAAATAACCCCATGTGTTCATGGTCCTTTGATGCTTTTTAAAGGGCTCCAGAATACAGAGGTAGAAAGAATCTTCCCAAATTGTTTGTATGAAGCCAGTCTAACATTGATACCAAAATCAGAAAAGATTAACACAAAAAAGAAAATGAGACTATTTCTCCTTATAACTATAAATGCAGAAATCCTCAATATTAATAGATTAGTAGAATCCAGAAGCTCATTAAAAGACCTAATATTGACTATAAGCAAATGGATTCATATCAGTAATTCAATCATAGTTTAATATTAAGAAATGCATTAATATAATTAGCCATGTTAATAAGGAAAAACTTCATTATCTCCATATATGCAAGGAAGTCATTAAATAAAATTCACCATCTATCCTTAATTATAGTTTTTAATAAATTTAGGATGTATACATACATATTTATATATATGTGTATGTATCTTTCAAACCCCAAACCACTCATGAAACACTAAAATCTCCTGAAACACTCATGAAACACTAAAATTTAGGCAAGGGATGTTCACTCTTACCACAGTTTACCTCTAGTGTAGAGATACTGATCCCAAAAGAAAAATTTCCATTACCCAAAAGAAAAATAAAAGGTAAAATTTGGAAAGAAAAGGCAAAATCATCATTATTTGCAGCTGATACTATTTATTTGGAAGATTAAGAGAATAAACTGAAAAATGTTTATAACAAAAGAGAATTCATTAAGGTGTCCTAGCACAAGGTTACTTATTAAAAAGTCAGTTGTCTTTTTCTACACAAATAATAAATAGTTCTAAAATATAATGAAGAAAAAGATATTATTTACAATAACAAAGTGTAACAATAAAAAATATACTACTGAAGAATAAACTTAGAAATCTGTAGGATCTATACATGAAAAACTCAAGAGTATTACTAAAGGACATAACAAAAAAAGACTTATGCTCTTATTTGTTAAGAAGACTTAGTATTATAAAGATTTCACTTTTTTCTGAATTTAGTCATAATATATCCAGGAAAAGTTAGGAGGATTTTTCTCTTAGATCCAGAAAACTGATTCTAAATGTTATTTGAAAAAATAAGCAAAAATTGTCAAGAAAATTATAACAAACTAGAGTATTAAAGGAAGAGAAGGGGATTCTTTCCTCTATTCTTACACACAAAAAATACTCCAAGTGAGTCAAGTGTTAAACATTATTAAATAAAACCCCAAATGAAACATAGGGGAATTCTTTTATAACTTTGTTACAGGAAATTAATAAAAAATAGATATATTTGACTGCATAAGAACTTAAAAGATATCTCCCTTTTAGAAAATACCACATCTAAAGTCAAAAGCAAAATTTCTAACTAAGGAAAATTATTCTTGTGTTACAAATTAAAGAGAAGGCTATTTGCAACAACTGAGAAAAATGTGCAAAAAATATATAGAAAACATTGACAGAAAAGGAAATGCAAATAGAGTTTAACTACATAAATCTAACTTATAAAAGAAATTCAAACTATAATAAGACATCATTTTTCACCTACTATAGTTATAAAAATTAGAAAATTTCACAAAATATTATATCAGTGAGCATTTGCGGAAACAGGAACTCTCTTACATTTTGGTGGGAATGTCATGGCTGAACCATGTATTGAAAGCAATTTTACTATATCTACTGAAGTTTTAAAAGCCCATCCACTTAACTGAGCAATTAACATCTGAAAAGTTTATCCTGTACTTGTTCATGTATTATATTATTATATAATAATATATTATTATATATAATTGTTCATGTATGTTCTTATTTATATATGTTAGTCATACATATATAATATATACACAAAACCAAATAGGTATATATATACAAATGTACATATGTGCATAATTAATATTGCTTGGTTAGTAAATAATAAATGATTGACAACAAAGACATCATTAGGCAACTGATTATATAAATTATGATACATCCATACAATGGAATACTATGCAATCTTTAACAAAAAGGATGTAGCTCTACAAAGAATTTCTAAGATATATTGTCAAAAGAAAAGGAATTTTCCAGAAAATTATGTTATCTTTTGTATTATTTTAAAAGGTATTTATACACATACTCAAACACACGTACACATACAGATTTTTCTCTGGATATCCCAGGAGTGTCAACATGGTAGCCTCCAGTAGCCACTGACCCAACTTACAGCCTCTGAGACTTCTTTGTAGAAGCCACAGGGTACTGTGGAGTCTGTTTTGCGCGCTGTTAGTTCAACTATTCAGCTTAGTGTGAGTACTCAGCAGGCTGGAGATTTATAATGAAACCACCTTTCAGTGGCATGTCATCAGCAGCAATCTCCAACCTTTTTGGCACCAGGTTCATGGAAGACAATTTTTCCACAGAGTACGGAGGCGCGGGGGCATGTGGGGGGGACGGACGAAAGACATCTGTGTACTGGTCCCTGAGAGGCTGGTACTAGTCCGTGGCCCAAGGGTTGGAGACTGTAGCATTAGAGAACTTAGCCTGCTTTATGTTCTCCTTGGAGTGAGTTACTAGCTAGAAGCTCCTTGAGGACAGAACATTTCCCTTTTTCAGTGTTATATTCCCAGTGTCTAGCACAGCACCTGGCGCATGATATTTAGTGTTCATTGAATCACTGAATACTAGATCTATCTATTCTAAACTAAAAAGTTACACAGGGCTGAACTAAGTGATTTGGATAATCTTTTCCAGCTCAACATCTGGTTTTCTTCATATTGACTTTAAATCATGAGCAAAACAGGGATTCTTATAATCAATGAACTGCTACGAGGAATTCTTATATAACTGACACCATATCATTTATTTTGCTTTTATGTTTAAAAAATGGAAATCATTTGGCTAAATTCTCTCAAGAATTTTAAGTTAATATAATTTTGTGATATATCACAAGGTAACTGAGGGCTTAATCACTATACAAAACTAAAATAATATAATATAAAAACTAAAATAAGTTTTGATGAAACTACAAATCCATTTGAATGCTGGTTTGGCCAAACTCATTAGTTTTTACCAAGTGATTTTTTAGCAGTGCATGGAAATGAAAGTTACAGTGATGTTTTACTACAATACCTCAAATTAATGTTCCGCCCTTCTACTCAGAAATCAACAGTAGCATCTGTTTTGACCACTGTTAGTTGCCATCCTTCTGCCTTCCATTCAGATAGAATCCTGATTTAGTTTAGGGATGTGTGTGTGTGTGTGTGTGTGTGTATGAATGACTTGGAGGAATTGACTTTGTAACCCATTTCACTGGTAGATTCTGGTCATTCTAAGCCAGTTAGCATATGATATTCTTCTGACAACTGTTACTTGTCTAGGGTTGGTCATGTCCCAAGCATTTGAAGAGAATGGCTTTATATCAAGGTTGGAGGACAAGACGCTTGCTCTTAAGCTGAATGTGAGCAAAAAAAACCATGTTATCCAATTTGCTGTTAGTAGCTGTCTTCTGACTATGTGGGGTATGAGATTTAGATAAAGCCAGTTCTTTGATGGTACAGGGAAGAGGTGCAAAGAACCTGGGATTCAACTAATCCAGGAGCCTTCCTGGACTCTGAATTCCTATTGTGTATTATAGTATATTTCTTTTTTATTAAGCAATCTTGATTCAGTGTTTCAGTTCCTTATAGTCAAAATTGTGTTCCTTGATACATCATTCCTAAATTCATTTTGTTCCTATCACAGATCTGTTTGATATGATGCTAGATATTGTTGGGAAGTCCTTAATCACAATTCTTTATTTTTTATTTATTTATTCATTTTTATTTTTAGAGATAAGGTTTTGTTCCGTTGCCCAGGCTTGAATACAGTAATGTGATCATAGGTCATTACAGCCTTGAACTCCTGGGCTCAAGCAATCCTTTCACCTTAGCCTCCCAAGAACCTGGGACTATAGGTGCACACCACCACACCCAGCTAATTTTTAATTTATTTGTGGAGACGGGGATCTCGCTCCAGTTACCCAAGCTGATCTTGAACTCCTGGCCTCAAGTAATCTTCCTGCCTCAACCTCCCAACGTGCTGGGATTACAAGTCTGAGCTACCATACCTGGCCTTAATCACAATTCTTATAGACTGCAAATGCCAAAAGTTTGCCTATGTAAAGCAAACAGATTTATTGTATTTACCTTTTGGAGACTGAAAAAAATCGAAGTGGTCACTAAGCATTTCTATTTTTATTTTCTGATTAGACTTGTCTTATGACAATGTATGTGTATACCTGTCCCTTTCGTACTTAATATAAACTCTGTTTCAAAGAAAGGTCCATCTTTGTGCAATACTTTATGATTGTAGAGATTATGCTCTCTATTTTCTGTTTTCCAGAGAAAGCCATTTCAGGCTTTTCAAAAGGCATTTTTTTCAGGTTCCATTTCAAAAGTTTTATGTTATTTCTTTACTTCTTTACCTTGAAAGCACTGTGATTCCATAGACTCTGATTCATATTAAGGCACTTCCTGGCATTTTAAGTTAGTCTGTGGAATGCTATATTTTTTTCCGTAATGTTTTGATTCTGTGAAGGTGTCATTTTCACACTATAATTTTGCAGAATGCAAATTATGGTTAGTTATTCAGTTCTAGACCCATATTTTATATTTGAAATGTCATGACTGTATTCAAAATAAAGTTAAGTAAAGCTTCAGCAAAAATATAACTTTGCCTTTATAAGTTTATTAAATACCTAATTTAATGGCAAACAGAATTGTACTAATGTAAATGCGTTTCAGAGATGAGAAATCAGGGTATAGGTAACCACCTACCTGGTTTGATGTGAGAAAGACAATAAAAGTATTACTCAACCTGAACATTTTTTATTCAAAATTACTTACATCATTTACTTTACTGGGTTATATTTAGAGGAAGGTATAAATATGATTTGGAGAAGGCAGCCCATTCATTTGTCAACCATGAGCACATTGAATGATCAATTGTTAGAACTAGAAAAGACTTTAAAAGATTACCTCATCCCCTCTGTCATTTTATAAGGTTAAATGGCTTGTTCTGTATCTGACTTTCTTTTACCATTTTTGGTAAAAATGATATTACATTTAAGTAATAAAGACTTAGGGAATGGCAAATTTCATGGATATTATTTTACATAGAAAAAGAAGACCCATAGATAACCCAGCTGTGTTAGTCTGTTTTGTGTTGCTATAAAGGAGTACCTGAGGCTGGGTAATTTATTAAGAAAATAGGTTTCTTTGCCTCACAGTTCTGCAGGCTGTACAAGAAGCATGGCGCCAACATCTGCTTTTAGTGTGGACCTCAGGAAGCTTCCACTGATGGTGGAAGTTAAAGAAGGAACAGGTGTGTCATATGGCTAGAGAGGGTGCAAAAGAGAGAGGAAGGGTGCCATACGCTTTTAAATAATCAGCTCTCCTATGAACTAATAGAGCGAGATCTCACCCATTACCCAGGAGGATGGCACCAAGCCCATCACGAGGGATCTACCCTCATGACCCAAACACCATCCCCCAAACCCCACTTCCAACACTGGCAATCAAATTAGTCCTCCCTAATATTAGGCTTAAAGGTTAGGAACATTCTAGAATATCTTAATAGTAATTTATAGAATTTTCTAAACTTTCTTTGTCATTAATATTTTGTGCCACTTCTACCTCTTAGGAGAATTAGTTGTCTAAATTTTTATGAAGAGGAAAATGCTGGGTGATAATACACATTAAAGGTGTTTAAACATTCCCAAAGAGTGTTGATTAATGGGTCATTGTCAGATTCAAGAAGTGTTTCTTGTGGAATTGCACTGTATTTTGTCTTCACTGTTGCATTTAATGTTCTCACCCATGGCTACATAGAGGTCCTGTTTATTCCATTTGCAAATGGGTAAAACCCGGGAAAACAGTTACTATGCTGGATGACAGAGATAAGTCTAAAAAATAATTAGACAAAAATTGATAGGATATATTCTCCATTTATACATAGAAAGTCAGCTTGTGTGGAAGGGATTTGAGAAACCCTCAGGTATTATCAGTAGTTCAGTTAAAAAAGACTTCTGGTTTTGAATAACCATAGGCTAAATTGGAGTAAAGGATGGTTCTACTCCACTTATTGATTAGATTAAATATAGAGTGTGGTTTGAGTTTGAATTAATCCATATATTCCAAAAATATTTTAGGATGTCTATTATATGCTGTGCATGTGCTAACCATTAGATATGCATTAAGGAATAAGACCCACATGGTCCAGCCTTCACTGAATTTTCAACTCAAACAGTAACCAGATAGTTACAGTTGTGATGAGTGTCATGAAAAGTAAGTAAGGAATGCCACAGCAGAGTGAGGCAGAGTGAACTAATCAAGTCACAGAGGCCAGAAGAGGTATCCTATGAGTAAGTGATGTTCATTTGCATTCCAGGAAGAGAAAATTTTATGTGCTAAGGTGCTGAGCAAGAGAGAGTAATTAAAACAAGTCTGGTTTGCTGAATATTCTAGAGCTAAAGGAAGAAAGTCTCAAGACAATGATGAAATTCAGTAGGAGTCATATTATACAGAATCTTGTTCATCATAATGGCAATCAAAAGTCATTGTAGCATGGTTTTTTACTTATCAGTAATTGTAGGGTTTTTTTATTGCAGTAAAATATACATAACAAAACTTACCATTTAACCATTTTTATGTGTACAGTTCAGTGACTTTTGGTACATTCTCCTTGTGCAACCATCAGCCCTTTTCACCACTAGAACTTTTTCATTATACCAAACTGAAACTGTGTACCCATTAAACAATACTCCCCATTTTTCCCTCCCCCAGCCCCTACAATGTAAGGTTTTAAAGCATAAGACATTCCTGGTTAGATTTATAATTTTTGTTTATTTTATGACACTATTTTCACATGGTTCAAAATTCTAAAAAATTCTATCAAAGAGTGTATACACTGAAAAGTCCCTTTCACCTAAGTTCCCTTCCCTACATGCAACTGTATATAGTTCTTAATATCTTTCCTCAGAAACTATGTGCATATTTAATCAAATTCATATGTTTTACAAATATGGTGATATAAGCATAAACATTGTTTTGTACTTTCCTCTTCTGTCCTCTTTTTGTGTACATAAATAACTCCTTTTTCATGGTTGCATGACATTATATTTTCGAGAATATAGCGTAGTTTCTGAGGTGGCAAGAAGTTGAGGGAGTTTGCAATTTACAACTCATATTTTAATTGTGAAATGGGAAGAACAATTGTATATTCAGAGAAATGGAAAGATAGAGGGTTAAAAGTTTGATGAAAGTTGACATGGTTTGAAATTTTGCCAAATGGGAATGAGATAACAAAATTAGTGTGGTAGGATTGTTAGCAGCACTGAGCAACCATTTGAGATCAGCAACTCTAGATTTGTAGCAAAACCAGTCTTCTCTAAGGTGTTACTTACCTAGCCACACCCAGCAGCAGGAAAAAGGCCTGAAAAAGGCTTATAGTTAGAGCCATTCAAGATTGGATTTTTCTACCAGCTTATGATGCAGGGACTGTGGGACAAGGGAATTTAGGCTGTATTAATAAGAACAAAGCTAATGTATGAACTCAGAAATCAAAAGAGATGAGGAAGGATGTGAAGACCGGAAGGATATCATGGATATGGAAGAGAATAGAGCAGTCAGCTGACTAAAATATACTGTGATGAGATAGGAAAGACAAAGTGGGTGTAAATGAACAAGCAACCTGGAAGGATGTGGTAAGTAGAGAGTGGAATGTCTGGATTTACCAGGTAGACCTGTTTTTAGGACTGGATTTTAGCCATAGGAATGCTTGGAGTAGGTTTTGGAAGGTCATTGGAGACAAGCAGTATAAGGAACTGAGAGGCAACTAGAAGTTGTATTTTAAGAAGCATTTTAACAAATGAAAACATATCTGGGAAAAGGTGACCAGAATAATGAGAGGAATCTCATATTCAGCTCTACAAATGCCTAATATTATTGATTGCCTACTATATTTAAGACATTATTTCAGAGCTGTGTAAGATGAGTAAGACATAGTGCTTGATCTTATGAAGCCTGTAAGAATTTGAAAAAGAGAAGCCCTTGGGGGAACAAGTTTTTAAATATTTAAGAATCTGTCATGTCTTAAAGGAATTAGACTTTTGTCTTTGTGGCCTCCAAGAACAAAACTAATATCAAGGAGTGGAACTTAATAGAGAGGTAGATTTTGGCTTAATCTGAGTAAGAACTTTAAAAATATACAAACTTATATATGTATCACTATAACAATAAAAATAGAAAGGAAAAATACCATAATCCTACTATACCAACAAATTGTTTTCATTGTTTCTTTATTTCTATTCTTGTCCATATATCCGATAATTTTTCCATAGTTTTAATGTAGCTTACATGTAATGCTGTCAACTGCTCATTTTCACTTACCAATAAATGCTTTAACATTGTCTTTACAAGTTGTTCTGTTGCCTTACTAATTAAAGGTATAATAGCTTATTGCTTTTGGAAAAGTGATTCATACCTATTTTAACAAACCACACAAAGAGAAAACATTTAAAAAATATGTAAAAGGCAGTTGAAATCTCTCTGTCCAGAGATAACTGTTACTGATGTGTTTTGATAAGTTTCCCTCTAGATAGCTTCTCTGCTTAAGTACATAAGGATGGATGGATGGATAAGTAATTTTATATAAACAGGGCCATATTGTGTGTACTTTTCTATAATATGCTTTTTTCATTTAATACTATTTTTAGGACATTTTTCTGTATCAGTAACTAAAATACGTAACTTTTATTGCTACATTCTATATTTTATATATGAGATACTATATCATGTGTTTTAGATGCATTGTCTTTTTTTTTTTAGAAATAGTCTTACTCTGTTGCCCAGCTAGAGTGCAGTGGCATGATTATAGCTCATTGCCCCTCAGACTCCTGGACTCAAGTGATCCTCCTGCCTCAGCCTCCCGCGTAGGTGGGACTATAGGCTCGTGCCACCATGCCCAGCTAATTTTTTCTGTTTTTAGTAGAGATGGGGTCTCGCTCTTGCAGAGGCTGGTCTAGAACTCCTGACCTCAGTGATCTTCCCACCTCGGCCTCCCAGAGTGCTGGATTACAGGCATGAGCCACTGTACCTAGTTTAGATGTATTATCTTTAATTCTTTCAATAATCCTATAAGGTAGATGATAGCATGTCCATTTTATTGATGAAAAAACTGAGGTTTGGAAAGGTTAAGTAACTTGTCAAGTTACATAACTAAAAAGTGAAAAGAATAAGAATTTAAACATCCTTTGCCACCACTTTTCTTCCATTCTCTTTCCAATATTTGAATAATTTGGTAATTCAATGTATATTTTTATATTATTGACTAAATAAATAAATCAATGGACTAACTAAATTAACAGTGTTCTCTAATAAATCAAGTAGTTGTTCCTTTCTTGGTCAACTTTTGTTTCCCTTATAATTAATTATTTCCTTGTTTCCCATCTATTTGGTTTTCCATATAGTTGTTTTCTATATTGCTGTGTTTGTTTACTGAAAGATTCCAATAGATCTGTAAACTTCCAACAGATCTTACAAGCACAAAAAATAATCCTCTTTTCTTTTTCCAAGGGTCTCCCTCCCACAATCTTCTGTTATGGTCCAGTCTAGACTGGTTTTTCTTTAGGCCTGGTACAAAGCTATCATCCTAAATTTTCTTGTGCCATTCCTCTCTCATGGATCTCTACATTCCTGGATTCCATGATTTTTGTTTCTTAGTTTATTCCCTGGTATTTTAAATATTTTATTATGTAGAAAATTCAATATATACAAAAGTAGATGCTATATTATAATGAACCCCCATGTACTCATCACCTGGTTTCAACAGTTGTCAACTCATGGCCAATTATGTTTTAGCTTTACTCCCCTCTATCTCCCCTGCCCTGTGTTATTTTGAAGGAAATCCTAGACACTGTATTTTATCCATAAAATATTTCAACATATGTCTCTAAAGAGTAAGGAAGAATTCTTCTTAAAAACAATGAATTATAATAGCATTATCATACCTTAAAAATTAAAATTAATAATCCCTTAATATGATCAAAAAATCCAGGAAATGTTCACATTTTCAGTTGTCTTCTGAATAGCATATTTTACAGTGTTGTGGAGGGTTTTTTTGTTTGTTTTTTGTGGAGTTTTTTTAGTTTCCTCCTTATAGTTTGTTTGAATCAGTACCCAAATAAGGCTCACACATTGCAAATGATAGATGTCTCTTAAGTCTCCTAATCTCTAGGTTTCTCTTGTTTCCTTGATTTATTTATTTTTAATTTGTCAAAGAAAGTAAATTGTTTGTGTAATCAGGTTTTGTTGCTTGCATTCCCATGGTGTTGTTTAATGTGTTCTTGTGTGCTCTGTATTTCTATATTGGTATTTAGATCTAGAAGCTTCCATTTTTTTTTTTTTGACTATTCTACTTTGTACTGATGTGTTCTTCTAATAGGAGACCCATTATATCTAAAGCCTCTCTTTTTATGATGTTAGCAGGTGTCAATGTTCAATACATGATCTATTAAATCATTAGACATTGAAGAATGCTAATATTCTAACACTCTCTTCATTTAATGGTTGATAGACCTCTATAAAGGAAAACTTCCCCATATTAGCTATTTGGACACTCAGTAGTTCAGTTTGTTTAGGAAAGGCAGGGTAAATGTTTTCTTTTTTATTTACCAGTTTTCAACCTATTAAGTTGTTTTGCTAGCATCCTCCAGTGGTGACCAGTAAGAGTTTTTATTTTTGAAATCATGAAGTGTAAGTTCTGCAACTTTGTCGTTTCTCAAGATTGTTTTGGCTATTCTGAGTCGTTTGCATTTTCTTATAAATGTTAGTATAAGCTTGTTACTCTCTGCAAAAAAGTCAGCTAGAATTTTGATAGGGATTGCATTGAATCTGTAGATTAGTTTGGGGAGTTTGGCAGGTTAATAATATTAAGTGTTCTAATTCATGAACAGGGATGTCTTTCCATTTATTTAATTTCTCTAATTTCTTTCTACAGTGTTGTGTAGTTTTCAGTGTACGAGTCTTACTTATTTTACAGATTATATTTATCAAGTTGAGGATGTTCCCTCCTAATCCTTGTCTGTTGAGTATTTGAGGGTTTTTATTTTTCACTCATGTTTTTTGAATCCTATTTATTTATTATCCTTATTGATGGTCAAATTGTCCCACCTTTGACAAATGAGACCATCTTCAATTATTTTGTAACTTACATTCTACTCTTTTCATGATGATACCTTACTCCAGTTTCTGAGCAATTTTATATTTCAGTAGCTAGTGAACACATTTGGGTTCTAGTTATCTGGATTGGTGTTCTCTGTCAGGTCTGTTTGTAATCTCAGTCATTATCATTTCACTCTGAAGAATTTCAGTTTTTCAGTTTATTCTCCTATAACTTCTGCACTCCACTTTCACCCTCTGGTATGTTCACAGTTAGGTTGGTTCCCCTTTCTAAATCTTCTCTAGTCTGTAATACGCTTCTTGAGAGAGACAACCAGAACTACATATTCTGTTATATTTGTGGGACACCGTTATTTAATGTAAGAATAGAGTATTCTGAATTTTCCCCACTTCTGTCATGTGTCAAACTGTTTCCTTGTGAAACTCTCATACATTGTGGCAAAGCAATATGTGACAGCCATTTGGGAAAACAGTTTGACTATTTCTTAACAAAGTTTAACTTAAAATGCAAAACACTAATGAAAAAATAAAAGAAGACCTAAGTGAATGGAGTGATATACCATGTCTTCAAATTGTTCTATAGATTCAATGCAATAACAATCAGAATCCCAGTTGGGATTTTGTAGAAATTGACATTTTAGGTCTAAAATTTATATGCAAAGGCAAAGGATAGGCAAAGCAACTTTGAGAAAGAAGAAAAAACTTGGAAGATTCACACTTTTTGTTTACAGTCATCAAGAAAGGAGACACACATAAATCAGAGGAATAGGATAGAGAATCTAGAAATAAACATATATATAATATATTATATATATATATAGTGTCAATTTATTTTTTACAAAGATGCAAGGCAACTCTATGGAGAAAAGCTAGCCTTTTCAACACATACTCCTGGAACAATTGGACATACATTTGTAAAAAGAAGAAGAACCTCAACCCATATCTCATACCATATGAAAAATTTAACTTTGAAAGGATTATACACGTAAATGTAAAATCTAAAACTATACAGGTGAAAATCTTTGGGGCCTTGGGCTAGGCAAGGATTTTTTAGGTAGAAAAAATGCATGAACCATAAAAGACAAAAGTGATGAATTTCATTTCATCAAAACGTAAAATGTCTCTCCCAGACACTGTTAAGAGAATGAAAAGACAAGCCACAAACTAGGACAAAGATTTGTAAAGGACATATTTGATAAATGAATATATAAATTCCTTTAAATAGTAATATATTTATAAATGCACAAATATATAAATTTATACATAAATATGTATAAATATAAAGTTATGTGTATACAAAAGGAATTGGTAAAAGAATATATTAAAAACTCTCAAAACTCAGGAAGAAAACATAATATTTAATTTTAAAATGATTAAAAGACTTAGAAAGACCCTTTCCCTGAGAAGATATACAGAAGTCAAATAAACACATGAAAAGATAATCAACATCATTAGTCATTAGAGAAATGCAAGTTAAAACCACAGTGAGATACCACTACACATGCATTATATTAGGTAAGATTTTTTAAAAGTGATAATATCAAATGGCAAGGATGCACAACAACTGGTACTCTCATACGTTGCTGGTGGGAATACAAAATGTTCAGCCACTTTGGAAGACAATATAGCAATTTCTTAAAAAATTAAATATACACTGACCATACAACCTAGAAATTCTAATCCTGGGTATTTGGTCAAGATAAATGAAAACATGTTCACTCAAAAACCTGTATGCAAATGTTTATAGTAGCTCTATTTAAATCACCTAAAACGAAACAACCCAAATGTTGTAAAGTAAATGTCCACATTGTAAAATATTTATACAATAAAAAGTAATAAACTAATACACCCAACAACATAGATGAATTTCAAATGCATTATGCTAACTGAAATAAATAAGATCTAAAAGGCTACCTACTGAATGATTATATTATATAACATTCTGGAATATGCCAAATTATTAGGGCAGAAAAGAGATCAATGGTTGCTAGGAGATGAAGATAGGAGAAGGGATTGGTAAAAAGGGGCACGAGAAAACCTAACTTTAAAAAAATCAAGTCCAGGCTTGGTGGCTCATTCCTATAATCCTAGCACTTTGGGGGTCCAGGTGGTAAGATTGCTTGAAGTCAGGAATTAAAGAACAGCGAAACCCTGTCTACTGAAAATAGAAAAAGTAGCTGGGTGTCGTGATGCATAGCTGTAGTCCCAGCTACTGAGGAGGCCGATGCGGGAGGATCACTTGAGGTCAGGAATTTGAGGTTGAAATGAGCTCTGATGACACCACTGCACTCTCTAGTCCGGTTGACAGAGCAAGACCTGTTAATTCATTCATTCATAAATAAATACATACATACATATATAAGCAAATAAAAAGGTGATTTACAATGTCAAAAGTTAACTCTGTGTATGTGTGTGTGTGTTCATGAATACAGATAAGCATACATGTTCTTGGCCATCAACTTCCTGTTTTGTCATCCATAAGCTAATATTAAGTGCCTCTTGGGAAATGCCTCTTTTTAAATTATGTATGACCAAAAAGGGAGATTAAAAAGTTTATTCTTTTGTTTGGAAAAGGAGAAATGAACTTTTATTTACTTTGTAATTCTGAATGAGAAAATAGCTATTCTAACCCCCCAAAAAGGTTCATGTTTTATACCTTCTTTAGAGACATTTGCAATTTTTTTGTTGTTAATTTTAGTTTGTTGGGAACTAAGAGTCCTTTTGGGTTTTGTTTTGTTTTGTTTTGTTTTGTTTCGAGACAGGGTCTTGCTCTGCTGCCTAGGCTAGAATGCAGTGGCATCATCATAGGTCACTGCAACCTTAAACTCCTGAGTTCAAGGGATCCTCCCACCTCAGCCTTAGTTGTAGCTGAGACTACAGGTGCATGCCACCATACCCAGCTGATTTTTCTGGTTCTTTTTGTAGACAGGGTCTTGCTATGTTGCTCAAGCTAGTCTTGAACTCCTGACCTCAAGCAATCCTCCTACCTCAGCCTCCCAAAGTGCCAGGATTATAGGAGTAAGCCACCACTCCTGGCTTTTTTTTTTTTTTTTTTTTTTTTTTTTTTTTAAGAGACAGGGCCTCGCTCTGTCTCCCAGACTGGAGTGCAGTGGTGTGACCATAGCTCACTGTAGCCTCACACTCCTGGGCTCAAGCCATCCTCCTGCCTCTGCCTCCTGAGTAGCTAGGACTACAGGTGTGTGCCACCACACCCAGCTAATTTTTCTTATTTTTTTGTAGAGACGAGGTCTCACCATGTTGCACAGACTGGTCTCAAGAACTGCCTCAAGCAGTTCTCTCATTTTGGCCTCCCAAAATGCTGGGACTACAGATGTGAGCTACCACACCCAGCAGCTTTTATTTTGATTCTATGCAAACCCTACTGCTTCTACTTTGTCCTTTAAAAATATTTCTTTTTTCTCACTCATTTATACTTTTTTATCTATACACTTTACCTCTTTGATATTGCACTTATAAACTTGTTTTATAATTTTCTTTTATTGCCACAAAACTAATGAACCTTAAACTTCAACTCTCTCACTTTTAGTTGGGCATGGTGGTGTGCATCTGTTGTCTCAGCTACTCAGGAGGCTGAAGTAGAAGGATAACGTAAAGCCCAGGAGTTCAAGGTGCCTATGAATAGCCACCGCACTCCAGCTTAGGCAACATAGTGAGACCTCATCTCCTTAAAAAAATGAAAAACACTATCTCATTTTTATAGGTCATTGCAAGGCCTTCAGAGAGGTTTTGGCAATTTTCATAGGATCATAGTCCTTATCCAATTTATAGAAGTGGGCTACTTTAATCTTAATAGGTAAAAAAAATTGTTTTTCAGTCCAATTTCCTCTCTTCATATATATATATTTATTTTTTATTTTTTTTTATTGCATTTTGTGATGTTGAGTATCAGCACACATTTTGTTATCAAGCTAAGAGGAAACTGCTTTGGGGATACATTTAGTTTGGGTTTAGTGGGCTATATTTGTGTATGTAGTTAGGCTATTGCTAGCTCACCTGGTATAGGAATGGTTTTCAGGAATGATCCTGATGCAGGACTGGCAGACATGGTGCAGCATGAACATGTCTTATGTGACTAGTGGAGGAGAATCAAGGTTGAAAAGTACAGAGCCAGAGAATAATGTATGAATAGTCCTTCCACATCTTACAGCTCATATATGACAGAAACACGAGAGAAGTTTTTTTTCCAAATTTGATAATTTTAAAATTATAATATTAATTTTATAGGGCATGGCAATGAGTTGAAACTTTTAAAAAATTATCATTAATAAACAACAAAATTTGATCATGCTGAGTAAAGACTGAATTATCCCATTTCCCTATAGAGAATATAAGTCATTGTTGCTTGAAGAGGTAGTCAAAGCATAAGCAGTGGAAAATGTAGAAAAAGCATTGTATATGTATGCTTAGTGGTTAATTAATAAAAATATGTTATTTTTCTGGATTTGGAGACATCTGCAAGTATTTATAAACTTTTTAAATTGTGTAATTTGTTGTATCTTTTTCTCATTTTAAATATTTCCACTTAATTTTTTATTTTTAATCTGTATAAGTATTTAAAGTGACTAACTCTCAAATGGGCTTATTGTATCTTTACCAGCCAAATTTGTCTGTCAGGTCATGCCCTTGCCTGCCGGGCACTTGCCAGTCTTCTCAACTCTTTGAACACTCTATTTTAAAGCATTACTTTCTAGCATATTGCCAATGCATGTTTGTTTTTTGTAAAGTATATTCATATTACTGTTCTAAGCATAATGTACATTTAAAACCTTATATGAAAGAAACACTAATTTAGAAACTGAGATAAGAATGCAGTGTATACGCCTGTAATCCTAGTACTCTGGGAGGCCGAGGCGGGCGGATTGCTCAAGGTCAGGAGTTTGAAACCACCCTGAGCAAGAGCGAGACCCGTCTCTACTAAAAATAGAAAGAAATTAATTGGCCAAGTAAAAATATATAGAAAAAATTAGCCCGGTATGGTGGCACATGCCTGTAGTCCCAGCTACTCAGGAGGCTGAGACAGGAGGAACACTTGAGCCCAGGAGTTTGAGGTTGCTGTGAGCTAGGCTGACGCCATGGCACTCTAGCCAGGGCAACAGAGTAAGACTGTCAAAAAAAAAAAAGAATGCAGTTTATAGAGTTTCTTCCTGAGCTCAATGGGTTGCCTTGTGCCCCTCTAGAGTGTACCTGTTCCCCTACTTTGAAGACCACTGCTCTATGAAGTGGGGAGCCATTGAAAGTTTGTGTTTTTTTAAAGATTCTTTTTACTTAAATTTTATTTGAATTACAAAAGCATGAGTTATTTTAAACTTTCAAATAGACAAAGTAAAAAAAAATGGGGTAACAATACCTCAGTTTTTCCCT
This sequence comes from Cheirogaleus medius, assembly GCA_008086735.1. Lineage (NCBI taxonomy): Eukaryota > Metazoa > Chordata > Mammalia > Primates > Cheirogaleidae > Cheirogaleus > Cheirogaleus medius. The sequence goes on from VBSM01003200.1 coordinate 12,565,345, forward strand.
TAACCTTTTTAATCCCCACCACCATCACTCAAGGTAAGCAATGTTATTGTATCTTAATACAAATTCTTTGGGAGCTGTTTTCATTATTATACAGACATACAAATGCATGTACACATTCTCACATATAATCCTTCATACCAAACATTACTCTGCAACTTCCATTTTTCATATAACATATATCTTCAACTTTCCTCTTATTCCATATGTAAAGACTTCACTGGTTCTTATGAATAGTTGCTTAATATTCTGTAGTTGGCATGCCCTACATTTTATTCAACTACTCCCCAAACAGTGGACCTTCTCACTTTATACATGTAGAAATTGAGGATCAGGAAAATAAAGGCCAAGCCCTAAGGTGAGGAATGTTTCCTGGTCTCAGGACCTCTTGCTTTTTTTCAGCCCTTACCCACCCCACGTGAACTCAGGCGTAGTAAAATTATCCCAAGTACCACACTGAATATAATTTTCACATCATTAGATAAAAGTTTGCTTTTAGTTAAGCAGGACTTTGGGGTCAGACTGCCCAGGTTCAAATCCTGGCACCACCATTACCATCTGTGAGATGCTGGGCAAATTCCTCAACCTTTCTATTAATATATACCTCAGTTTCCTCATCTATAAAATGGGGATGATACTGGTACTTTACCTATCTCACAGAGTTGTTAGGGCTAAAAGAATTAATTCACAGAGTATACTTTACTATAACTTATCATTGGCCTTGATGTTATAACTGTATGGATATTTATTGATAGAGGATTTTGGTATTTTGGAGCCAATAACTTATTCTTTTTATTTTGTTTCTGAGATTTTAAAGACATCTTATAAGCCTTTGAAAATTCCTAGCCCTAGGCATTTACGAGGCCCCCAGCCCAATATCCCATGCATTCTGACATCAGTATAAGTACGGCTAAGATCTATAGCCTCAGTGGATACGGGTGAGGAATTGTGAAAATATGAAGGGCAATGACAAAACTAAACAAATACACACTACTTTTTGTTTTTGATTAGTAAATAAACTGTGTTTTTTCAGAGCAGTCGTAGGCTCACAGCTAAATTGAATGGAAAGTAGATATACCCCGTCTCTATACATGCGCAATTCTCTGCCCTTCACTATCAACATCCTGCACCATAGTGGTATGTTTGTTACAATTTGTGAACCTGCTTTGACATATTATCACCCTATGTCTGTACTTGACATTGAAGTTTTGCATTGTATGGATTTTTTTTTTTTTTAAGACAGAGTCTTACTCTCTTGCCTGGGCTAGAGTGCCGTGGTGTCAGCCTAGCCCACAGCAACCTCAAACTCCTGAGCTCAAGCAATCCTCCTGCCTCAGCCTCCCGGGTAGCTGGGACTACAGGCACACACCACTGTGCCCAGCTAATTTTTTCTATTTTTAGTTGTTTGGCTAATTTTTTTCTAAGTATAGTAGAGACAGGGTCTCGCTCTTACTCAGGCTGGTCTCAAACTCCTGAGCTCAAGCAGTCCTCCTGCCTCGGCCTCCGAGAGTGCTAGGATTATGGATGTGAGCCACCACGCCCCGCCCGGATTTTGACAAATGGATACTAACATGTATCTACCATTGTAGTATTATACAGAATAGTTTTACTGCTCTAAAAATCTTCTGTGCTCTACCTATTTGTCCCTCTCCTGTAACCCAGGCAACCTCTAATCTTATTGTCTCCATAGTTTTGTCTTTTCCAGAGAATGTCATATATTTGGAATCATACAAAGGTAGCTTTCGGACTTGCCACTTTCACTTAGTGATAGGCATTTAGGTTTCCTCTATGTTTTTTCATGGCTTGATAGCTCATTTCTTTAACACTAAATAGTATTTTATTGTCTAGATGTACTACAGTTTATCCATTCCCCTACTGAAGGTCATCTTGGTTGCTTCCAAGTTTTGGCAATCATGAATAAAACTGCTATAAATATCTATGTGCAGGTTTCTGTGTAGACATAAGTTTTCATTAGGGTAAAGCTGGCCTTAGAATGAGTTAGGAAATATTCCCTTTGCTTCTATCCTCTAAAAGAGATTGTAGAGGAATATTATAATTTTTCCTTTAAGTTTTTGGTAGGATTCACCAGTGATCCCACCTGGGCCTGGTGTTTTCTGTTTTGGGAAGATCATTAATTACTGATTCAATTTCTTTAATAGATATAGACCTAGTCAGATTGTCTATTTCTTATTGTGTGAGTTTTGACAGATTTTGATTTTAAAGGAATTAATCGATTTCATCTAGGTTAGCTCATTTGTGGGCATGGAGTTGTTCACGATATTCCTTTTTTATCCTTTTAATGACCATGGAATCTGTAATGATGTTCCCACTTTCACTTCTGATATTAGTAATTTGTGTCATTTCTTCTTTTTTTTTTTT
>VBSM01003200.1:12567820-12585185 GCA_008086735.1 Cheirogaleus medius
CTGGGCTCAAGCAATCCTCCTGCCTCAGCCTTCTGAGTAGCTGGGACTACATGCATGTACCACCAAACCTGGCTGATTTTCCTGTTTTTTGTAGAGACAGGTTGTTATGTTGCTCAGGCTGTTCTTGAACTCCTAGCCTCAAGCGTTCCTCCCACCTTGGCCTCCCAAAGTGTTGTGATTACAGGTGTTAGCCAACATACCTGTGTATCCTAACTTTATAACTACCCAAACTCATGAGAACTAATCCATTCCTGGGAGGACTAACCCAGTGTCCAGAGTGAGAGCTCACTCACTACCAGGAGAAGTACACCAAGCCATTCATAAAGAATCTACACCTGTGACCCAAACACCTCTCACTAGGTCCCACCTCCAGTACCATCACATCAGGGATCAAATTTCAACATGAGTTTTGGTGGGGACAAAGCATATCCAAAGCATAGCAACCAGCTTTTGGTTTTGTCGAGTTTCTCTGTTGATTTCTTGTTTTCAGTTATATTGATTTCTGCTCTAATTTTTATTATTTCTTTTCTTCTGCTTACGTTGTATTTTATTTTTTTCTAGTTTCCTAAGGTGAAAGCATAGATTACTGATTTTACTTCTTTCTTCTTTTTTAATATTAATATATGTATTCCATGCTATAAATTTCACTCTAAGCAATGCTTTTGCTGCATCCCACAAATTTTGGAATGGTGTATTTTCATTTTCATGTAGTTCAAAATATTTTTAAATTTTTCTTGAAATTTCTTCTTTGAGCCATGTGTTTTTTAGAAGTGTGTTGTTTAACCTCCAGGTTTGGGGATTTTCCAGCTATCTTTCTGTTATTGATTTCTAGTTTAATTCCATTAAGAGTGATATTATATAATGTATATTCTTTTTAACTTGTTAAAGGGTATAGCCCAGAATGTGGTCTATCATGGTGAGTTAAAAATAATGTGTAATCTGCTGTTGTTGGATGAAGCAGTCTATAGATATCAACTATACCCAGTTGATGGATAGTTCTATTGAGTTTCACTATGTCCTTACTGATTTTCTGCCTGCTGGCTCTGCCCATTTCTAGTAGGGGGGTGTCAAAGTCTCCAACTGTAATAGTGGATTCATCTATTTTTCCTTACAGTTCCATTAGTTTTTGCCTCATATTTTGATGTGTATACACCAAGGATTATTATGCTTTCTTAGAATAGTGATCCCTTTATTATTATGTAATGCTCTTCTTTATCCCTGATAACTTCCCTTGCTCTGAAGCCTGCTCTATCTGAAATTAATATAGCTACTTCCACTTTCTTTAGATTAGTGTTAGCATGGTATATCTTTTTACATCCCTTTACTTTTAATCTATATGTGTCTTTATATTTAAAATGGATTTCTTGTTTATAACATATACTTGTGTATTGTTTTTGATTCACTCTGACAATATCTTTTGACTTGTGTCTTTAGACCATTGATATGTAAATTACTTATTGATATAGTTGGATTAATAGCTACCGTATTTGTTACTGTTTTCTGTTTGGTGCCCTTCTTCTTCATTCCTATTTTGTCTTCCACACTCTTTCTGCCTTCTTTGGTTTTAACTGAATATTTTATATCTTTCATTTTTCTCTACTTTTTTAGTATGTCAATTATAATTCTTTTTTTTAACTTTTTTAGTGATTGCCCAAGAGTTTGCAATGTGCCTTTACAACAAATCTAAATCTACTTTCAAATCACACTATACCAATTAATAAGTGGTGCAAGTACCTTGTAATAACAAAATATTCCTAATACCTTTCTTCTCACCCTTGTATCATTGCTGCCATTTATTTCCCTTATACATAACAATACATAAGAATGCATATAGATGTATGTAAGCATAAATATTCAAGTACATTGTTGCTATCATTATTTTGAACAAACTTATTTGTTAAATTAATTAAGATTAGAAAAACAAAAGTTTTGTTTTACCTTCACTTATTCATTATCTGATGCTATTCCTTTCTTTTTGTAGATCTGAGTTTCTTACCTGTATCCTTTCCTTCTTTTAACATTCCTTGCAAGACAGGTTTTCTACCAACAAATTCCCTCAATTTTGTTTGTCCAAGGAAGTGTATTTCTCCTTTACTTTTGAAAACTAATTTCACAGAATACAGAATTCTAGGTTGGTGGGGTTTTTTCTCAATACTTTAAAATGTCACTCTACTCTTCTTGCTTGCATTGTTTCTAAAAAGAAGTTGTATAATTCTTTTACCTTTCCTCCTCTATAAGTAGGTAAAGTGTTCTTATCTTCTATCTTCTTTCAAGATTTTTCCACTATCTTTGATTTTCTATAGTATAACTATGATAAGCTTAGGTGAAGGGTGTGTTTATTTATTTTTGTTATCCTGTTTGGTGTTCTCCAAATATTCTGCTCTATGTTTTTGTATCTGACATTAATTTGCGGGAAATTCTCAGTCATTATTGCTTCAAATATTGCTTTTGTTCCTTTCTCTTTTCCTTTTCCTGTATTCACATTTCATGTATGTTATACCTTTTGTGGTTTTCCTACAGTTCTTCTATATCCTGGGGGTTTTTTTTTTTTTCAGTCTTTTTTTCCCTTTGCTTTTCAGTTTTAAAAGTTTTTATTATCATATTTCCAACCTCAGAAATGTCTTTCCTTGGCCATGTCCAGTCTATTAATGGGGCCATCAAAGACAATTTTCATTTCTGTTACAATGTTTTTGATCTCTATCATTTCTTTTTGATTATTTCTAAGAATTTCCATCTCTCTTCTTACATTATTCATCTGTTCTTGTATGTTATCTAGTTTTTCCAGTAATACCCTTAGCATATTATTCATATTTTTAAATAATTTCTAGTCTGATAATTCCAGCATTCCTGCCATACCTGACTCTGGTTCTAATGTTTGTTCAGTCTCTTCGAACTATGTTTTTTTACTTTTTAGTATGCCATGTACTTTTTTGTTGAAAGGTGGACATGATGTATGCATGAAAGGAACTTTAGTAGGCCTGTAGTGATGTAGTGGAAAGGTATAGGGGGAGAAGAGTTTGATAATCCCATTGATTAGGTCTCAGTCTTTTGGTGAGCTTGTGCTCCTGGACTGTGAACTTCACTAGCGCTTCTCAGTTTTGTTTTGTTTTTTCCTTATTAGATGTGACAGGATGGCTGGGGGACGTGGGGGGAGAGGGTGTGAGAGGAGCTGGAGTTGAGTATTTCTCTTCCTCCAGGTAAGTTTGGCTCTGATAAAACCCCTGCAGCTTAGGCTCTGGTAAAATATTTTCTCCGGAAGGCAGACGTTGTTAAGAACAGAATACTCTGGTGGTCTTTCAAAGTGGTTCCTTTTCTCCAACCCCTCCTAGAGACATGAGGGAATTTTTCTCTTGTATTCACTGTGAGGACCTGGTAGAGCTACTAGAGGTAAAAACTTATGAAAGTATATGGTTCCCCATGACTGGGTTCCCTGGACTTCTTAACTCAAGAGTTGTCTGCACTGAGCCTCCAGCAATTGAATTGGTTAATTATAGTTCAGATTTTTCTACCCTGGCACTGATTTCCATGGAGATTTCTGCCCAGGGATTTCTATTCTGATAACTTGTGACTCTGTATCTACCTGTCTGTCTCCCAAATTTTAGGGGCATTAATTTGCCCTGTGACCTTACTCCTCCTACAGATCTAAGAAGAGTTCCTAGTTTCTTAGTTTGTTTAACTTTTTACTTCTTGTTGAGATGGAGTAGTGACTTCTAAGCTCCTTACATGCCAGACCAGAAACTTGAAGTTTCCCATTGAACGTTTTTAAGCAAGGGAATATTATGAATATTTTAGGAAGATCATGTTAGCATTGTGTAGGAGAGATTAGAAATGTGGGAGATGGAGTAGTTCAGAACTACCAGCATACCCTGGCATATACCCATTCAATTGAAGAGAATTTGACTTTATGGGTTCAATTTAATATAGCTTTTAGCTTATGATGCATTCATTTCTTCACATATTATTTACATTGATGAGAGTCACCATTCTATCATCTTTGTGGCTATGTAGTGTTGCATATTGTGTTAACATTTACCTTTCAGAATACTTTTAGTTTTCTACTTTAAGTCAGTTAATATCTTGTACATTTCACCTTCATGAATGTAGGGGTTAGAGGGATAGATTTATTGCTCTTTTGGGGCTTTCATTTATTTACTTTATTTCAAAGATTGAATTACGTGAATATTAAATAGCTTTTCCCCCACAACTTAGTCTTGTATATTTATTATATAATAGCTATAAATTAGTGTAAGGAGAACAAGAAAGCAGTCATATTGTAGAGCGGTGTTTCTCAACCCTATCAACTTAATGCCTACTTTTCATAATAAATGTTTTATAATTCTCCCCTTATTATATTAAGATGAAATTCATAGGGATATTAATCTATGTCCACATGTAATTTCAAAAATTAATGGAACCCCAGCATAACATAGAAGAGAAATAAAAATTAAGGAGACTATTAAATATAATAAAATATGTACTTAAATATGTAAATAGATAGGAATGACTACACCAGAAGATAATTTGAAATGAGTATATTTACATATTGGATTATATTGACTCTAAGACTTCATTTATTTTAATATGTACTATTTTTTTACATACCACGAAGGTGGTGCTGCAATTACACTGATACACATCTTTGAATTTCAGAGATATAAGTGGGAAAATGTGAATCATAACATTGTTGAAATTTGACATATGTATAGAATCATTGTGAACACTTCTTCCACAAATGCAAGCTAATATGGCTGTGTGTATTTTCAGTTTGGCTACCCCAGTGCTGTTAGTGTTAGGGGCATGATTTTCTAGTGGTAAACCACTCTGGGTTAAATTTCAAACAAAGCAAAGTTAAGTATCCATTTGAGGTAACAGCATTTACAATTCCTAGAAAATTCATTGTATATCAAAACTGTACAAAAAAAATACTTTGTCCCTACAACTCTGAGTTCTTGGCTCTCGCTGCCTGTTCTTAGACATAAAACAAGCATATTCATAGCTTCAACCCTGTTCTCTTCTTTACATTTTGTTCTGTTTCTGGGCCACAGAGACATTTCTCTTGGTCTTTGTCCCCAAATGTGAATTTTTGTTTTTTCTTTATATTTTATCTATCCTGAGTTTGAAGCAGGGAGGAGATATCAAAGCCTGAACTTGCTGATCCACATTGTGTGGAAGGCTTTTTATCTGGTATTTTAAACTATATGTAGGTATTGCTTTGATAAAAATACTCTTTAAAAATACAGTTCTATTAATAAAATTAAAAAAGAGCAGCTAAATGCTGTAGGCAGCCATCTAGTCAAAAGTAAGTTCTGGTGGCTATAACAAAGAGTACAAGGTAAACAGATCTTACTAAGGAAAAAACTGGTCAGCTTTTTTTTCACAGTATGCATCATTCTTACCAATATTAAATAACACACTGTGAGCATCCACTTCTAATGTTATGATACACAAGTTATAACATTATAACTTAACATCTTAAATAAATGATAATTTAAGCAAACAAAAAAGGTTATAGAAACAAAGAGATAATCTAAGAGCAAATATTCATAAGCTTCATGATTATGAGTCTGGGGCTGAAGATTGAGAGAGTGTAGGATACTGGGAAGAGAAACTGACAACTAATTTCTCTTCTTGAAATTTTGTGAGTACCATCTAATCTCATAAAATTGATAAAGCATGAGAAAATACTTGGTGTAGGACAGTGTTTCCAAGCCAAGTTTTTAAGAACACTATATTTCTATAAGAGTTCGTGGTACAGCCTGGGCATGGTGGCTCATGCCTGTAATCCCAGCACATAGGAGGCCGGGGCAAGAGGATCACTTGAGGGCAAGAGTTCAAGACCAGCCTAGGCAACATAGTAAGACATCATCTCTGCAAAAAAGAAAAAAGAAAAAAAAAAAAGGTAATAAAATTCTACTTTTGTCTAGAGAAACAGAACCAAATAAATAAATACAAAATAAAAGAGTTTATGGTGGGGAGTGGAGGGAATCACCATTGCTCATATTTTACTTATAAAATATATTTTTAAATATGCATATAATGCTAAATATGTGTTTACATTTTTTCATATTTTATAATCTTCCTTTTAGAAATGACAAATTGATGTGCATAGTTTTTACAAGTGACTATTATGCAATCAGTGGTTTATTATGTATCTTTTTTGATAATTGGACTATGTTTGTGATATCTTTATTGAATATAGGCATATAAATTAAAATTATTTATTTCAAAAACTCCTTTGTGAAAACATTTTTACTGTCTTTAATCTCAGCATGCATTAGGACTCATAAATTCCAGCGGGGTTATACCAATTCATTATATTTGAACAGGCCAGTGATTTGGAGGAAATTTTGTTAGAAGGAATAATAGGAATTATTTCTAGGGTAGCAGAAGAAAAATGACCATCTTTCTTTTTCATTTTCTCCTCCGTCACTGACTAGTTCAGCTGGCTTTCTGGCTTTAACTACAAAACTCACGTGGCATCTATATCTCCAGCCCACTGTATTCTACTGAAAATTCAACCAATACAATGTACTAGGAATCTTCAGTGTATCTATATAATAAGTACATAAAACATTTTCAAAATTGTACTTAACTTTCCCCAAAAAAACTGTTCTTCACTCAGTAGATTCAATCTTAGTTGATTAAGATTCAGTCTTATAAGTTAAAACCTGGAAGTCCTAACTGCTGCTTATACTTTGCTGCTGACATCCAGTCAGTTACCATGTCCTCAGACTCTATTGTTTTAACACTTCTCAAATCTGTATCTAGCTTTTCTCCACAGTTACATCCTCAGTTCAGATCCTCTTTATCTTTTTCCTGAACCACATCAACACAGTCTTTGTCTGCCAATGTAAGTCAATTTATTTCCAGAAAACAATTCTAAGGCGAATTCTCAAATGTCAAAAGTATAATTACCAACATTTTCAACCTGATAAATGGCATTGACAAAAAAACGCACAGGTAAAACCACACTTAATAGTCAAAGACTGAATGAATGCTTTTCTCTAAGATGGGGATAAGACAATGATGTCTGCTGTCACTACTTCCATTCAGCATTGTACTAGAACTGCTAGCCAGAGCAATTAGGCAAGGAAAAAAGGGTATACAGATTGGAAAGGAAGAAATAAAATTGTCTATTTGCAGAAGACATGATCTTGTATATAGAAAATCCTAAGAAATCCACTAAAAAACTATTAAAACGAATAAATTAGCAAGTTTAGAGGATACAAGATCAATATATAAAAATTAACCTGAGATTAAGAAATTTCAAGAAATATTTTTTGCTGAGTCCGTTACCACTTGTCTGTCTACATTGTGCCTTCTAGATATTTCTTGAAATTCTTAATCTCAGGTGTCTCCTCTCTCATTCTCTCTTTCACAGTGGATTTCTGTGTGTTTTAAATTCTTTGCTGTCAACCTAGTGCTTTCAAAGGAAGAAGAGACCACCAAGTAATCAATCTGCTATGCTTTACAACTCAATTAGAGATGTTAATAATATCTCCTCCTAGATGGTAGAGAAAATGTTCTAGGTATTTTTGGTTGTTATGACTGGCTGCCGTTCATGCCTACTTAGGGGCTAGATCTGCTAAACGCACTATCCTGTGTGAGCCCACCCGGAATACCAGTAGCGCCCCCATTTGTAAACAATGACCTAGTGCAATTCAGAGTTATCAATTCATCTCAGCCTTGCATTAACTCAGTATAAACAGTATGTTTAGAGTGACGCTAACATTTTCTCTAGTTGAGAGTAATGTCTAATCTTATTCATTGCTATTTCTCAGGCTGAGCGTTTTGAAACTAATTTTCATTCAGAAATAACAATGAAAATGGTGTCATGGCTCCACACTGGATAAATTATTTTCTTACTCTAGCATTCAGCTTTGCTACATGTTTTTTCTTCATATTAACAGATATTTTGGAAAAAGGCCTCAGTGGGATTGTAGAGGGGCATCAAATCTTAAAGAACTTCACCAGCTATTAAGTGACATAATGATTAGAAGATTAAAGTCTGAAGTTTTAACCCAACTGCCCCCTAAAATCAGACAACGTATTCCATTTGATCTTCCGTCAGCAGCAGCCAAGGTGAGAACCCTTGTTTGATTGAAAGTCTTACTTTAAATCATTTTAAATTATATTATTAAAGATTTTACATATTTTGTATTTCACAGAAAGGTCTGCTTTCTTAAAATAGGTTTAATTAATAGAGCATATGAATTGGTTTTATATCATTTCAAGAAGAGAGCAAGAAGAACTTAATTTTGATCATCAAATATATGAACAGATACAGTTTCCTAGGGATTAAAAAAATATTTTTGCTGAATGTAGGAAAAAGTACTTCAATTGCAACAAAGATTTAATATTAAAAATTCTAAATATTTATGGGTTATAAAACCCAATACTTAGCAAGGAAAATTGTGTTTCTTGCTCTAGGGATTTTTTTAAAATATAAATAGCTGTCTTCTAGAATAACTTGGATGCAGCCCTATTCTTGAAATCCTAAAACTCTGTGATCATGTTGTAAGAGGTGAAATTCAACATATCAGAAAGCCAAAAATGTGTTTTACCTAATCCATATCCATATTTACTTTTGGGGCATGTTTATATATTCTCTAAAATTTCTTCAAATCTAGACAGGACTTTGTTGACAAAGAGTTTTTCATTGTTTTATCTTGAAAGCTTAGAGTAAGCATTTTGTAAACATTGAGCAATATGTTATTTTAAAAATGAGAATGATCTAAATTTCTTTATTATTTTAGCATTAGAAAGAAAAATGAAATGAAATCAGTATGTGATTACATTATATTTTTATTTAACTAATATTCCCCAAGTCTTTATGCTTATTTAAATAAAACCCTATCTTTTTATAAAAATACTTTGCTACCATGTATATTTTTACTACCACACTTTCTTACAGATGTAAATTTTTATGTTTACTTTATAAAATATATCTCCTTAAGAGGAAGCTGTAATTGTTTGATTTATGATGTTAGCAAAGGGCTTTTTTTCCACCCACAGCTTGGCATTGGTTTCTATAATTAGCATGAACATGTGACTGACCTACCTCTGCATTGATGTTTTTAAATGAACACATTGGCATCTTGGGAATTTTCTTTTTATATCTTTCTGTACAGAAAAGGGAAAAAGTAGGACATGATTCATGACTGCATTAATTGTTCTGTCCTCTATGCTATATTCCTAAACAATGTTATTTTTTCTCACATAGGAATTGAATACCAGCTTTGAAGAGTGGGAAAAATTAATGAGAGGTCCAAATTCAGGTGCCACAGAGACTGTCATGGGATTGATTACTCGCATGTTTAAACAAACTGCTATTGCCAAGGTACTCATTGCTGGACCATCTTGTATTTATCTTCATACAAATTATTCAATGTATTTTAATTTTTTTAATAGCAGGCTATTTACATATTACAACATGTCTTTGCCATGTTTAACTATTATGGAAAAAATTAGACATATTGAAAGTAAATAATAGCATAATAAATACCACTATATTCATATACTGATCATTTCTAAATATACAGATATACTTTGATGAGGGAGTATAATATATATACATAAAGGATGTAAGTATATTCAACTTTATTATCAGCTTTTCCCATGGTTTCACTATATAATTACTGCAGATAATCTTTTTTTTTTTATTTCACTCAAGCATCTTCCATTGATATTCTGTTTCCAATATCCTACAGAGGTAGATGGGCTCACATTGTTTGTCTAAAAGTGAAAAATAGAGGATTTTAGAGTTTAAATCATATGTGACTATCAACTAAACTCATCATATATTGATTGTTGGGTTTTTTTTACCCAGCATGGTAGAACTTGTAAATACTAATGAGTGTAATTTTTTTATGACATAATTTTTTAAAATGAGGATTGTTGGAGTGTATTTACACAAAATGAAATTTTGCCCTTTTGAAATGTATGGTTAATATCTTAAGTGAAACAGCTCAGACACAGAAAGACAAATACCTCATGTTCTCACTTATAAGTGGAAACTAAATGTATACACATTGAAGCAGAGTGTGGAATGATGGACAATATAGACTCGGAGAAGAGGGTAGGATGGGTATGGCTGATGGGAGGTTGTTTGGTGGGTACAGTATGTGTTGCTTTGGTGATGTATACACAGAAGGCCCTGACATCACCACAGTGTGATATATCAACATAGCAAAATTGCACTTGTACCCCATAAATACATATGGGGTACAGTAAATACAAATAAAAAATAAATGGAAAAATAAATAAATAAATTGTATGGTTGGATGAGGCTTGACAAATGTATGTAGTTAGGTAACCACCACTGCCATAAAGATACATCCATCATGCCAAAAAGTTCCTTTATAGTTATTTCCCTTCTGATCTCTATACCTGGGCAATCACAGATCTTCTTTCTATCAGTATAGGTTTACACTTTCCATAATGTCACAAAAATGGGATTATACCATGTAACTTTATGTCTGGCTTCTGTCACTTAGCATAAAACTTTTGGGTTTCATCCAGGTAGTCATTACTATTTTCCTTTTTACTCCTGCCCTTATATCTTCCAATGTATGGCAATACCAGGTAATGGACATTTGGGATATTCCCAGTTTTGACTCTTATGAATAAAAGTGAAATAATAATAATTCATATACAAGCCCTTGTACAGATATATGTTTTTGTTTTCCTTAAGGAAATACTTAAGAATGGGATTTCTGAGTCATAAGAAAAATGTAGGTTTAACTTCATAATAAACTGCCAAATTGTTTTTTAAAGTAGCTATACCATTTTGCATTCCTACTGGCATGCTGCGAGAATTCCAGTTGTCCCACATCTTTGTGGGCAGATCACTTGGTATTGTCATCTTTTTAATTTTAGTCATTCTTGTGGGTATATAGTGGTATCTAATTGTGGTTTTAATTTGCCTTTTCCCGATGACTAATGATGTTGAGCATATTTTCATGGGCATTTTAGCTAGTTATTTTCTTTTGTGAAGTTATCTGTTCATATTGAGCCCATATTTGTATTGGGTTTTAAGAATTCTTTATATATTTGGAAATAAGTCTTTTAACATACATATCTTTTACAAATATAAAAGTCTAATCCATAGACTCCTACAAGTCTATGGATTCTGTTTTTATTTTCTTAACATTGTCTTTCAAAGGACAGAAGTTTTTCATTTTTGAAACAGTCCAGTATATTTTTTTGTTTGTTTTTCTTTTTGAGTCCCAAGAATTTTTTGCATAAGCCACATTCACAAAGATATTCTCTTGTGTTTTCTTCTAAAAGTGCTATAGCTTTAGTTTAATACAGTCATGTGCTGCATAATGATGTTTCGGTCAATGACAGACCACATATACAACATGATCCCATAAGCTGAAAGCCTATCCTATAAGAATTACAGCAAGACAAGGATGTCCACTTTTTCTTCTCCTATTCAACATAATGCTAGAAGTCCTAGCCAGAACAGTCAGGCAAGAGAAAGAAATAAAAAGCATCCAAATTAGAAAAGAGGAAGCCAAATTGTTCCTCTTTGCAGATGACATGATCTTATATTTAGAAAAACGTAAAGATGCCATCAAAAAACTCTTAGAACTAAAAAACAAATTCAGTAAAGTTGTAGGATACAAAATCATACAAAAATCAGTAATGTTTCTATACAACAATAATGAACTGGCTAACAAGAAATCAAGAAGGCAATCCCATTTACAATGGCTACCAAAAAGATAAAATAGTTAGAAATAATCGGCAGGGCGTGGTGGCTCACACCTGTAATCCTAGCACTCTAGGAGGCTGAAGTGGGTGGATCGTTTGAGCTCAGGAGTTCGAGACCAGCCTGAGCAAGAGCGAGACCCCGTCTCTACTAAAAATAGAAAGAAATTAATTGGACAGCTAAAAATATATAGAAAAAATTAGCTGGGCATGGTGCCACATACCTGTGGTCCCAGCTACTTGGTAGGCTGAGGCAGAAGGATTGCTTGAGCCCAGGAGTTTGAAGTTGTTGTGAGCTAGGTTGACGCCACGGCACTCTAGCCCAGGCAACAAAGTGAGACTCTGTCTCAAAAAAAAAAAAAAAAAAAACTTAGAAATAAAATTTAACCAAGAAGGTGAAAGAGGTCTACGATGAAAACTACAAAACACTGATGAACAAAATTGAAAAGCACACAAACACATGGAAAGACATCCCATACTCATGGAACAGAAAAATTGATATTATTAAAATGACCTTGTTACCAAAAGCAATCTACAGATGCAGTGCAATCCTTATCAAAATACCAATGTCATTTTTTACAGAATAGAAAAAAAATCCTAAAATCTTTATGGAACCAAAAGAGTGAAGAGACAACCTATTGAATGGGAGAATATATTTGCAAACTATTCATCCAGCAAGGGACTCATAGAATATACAAGGAACTCAAATAGCAGCAAAAAAAAAAAATCCCATTAAAAAGTGACCAAAGGTTCTGAATAGACATTTCTCAAAAGATGACAAATAATAGCAAAGATATGGAATCAATCTAAGTGTCCATCAGCAGGTGAATGAATAAAAAAAATGTTGTATTTATACACAATGGAATAGTAGTCGGCCATAAAAAAAATGAAATCCTGTCATTTGCAGCGCCGTGGATGGAGCTAGAGATCATTATGTTACTTGAAATAAGGCAGGCACAGGAAGACATATAACACAAGTTCTCACTCATATGTGAGAGCTAAAAAAGTTGATCTCATGGAGGTAAAAAGGAAAATGATAGACACCATAGGCTGGGAAAGGTATGGAGGATGAAGAGAGGTTGGTTAATGGAAACAAACATATAGTTAGATAGAAGGATAAAGTTCTAATATTTGATAACATACTAGGGTGACTAGAGTTAACAACAGTGTCTTATAAATTTTAAAATAGCTGAAAGAGAGAATTTGAAATGTTCTCAACACAAAGAAACGACAAATGCTTCAAGTGATAGATATCCTAAATACCCTGACTTGATCGTTGCATGTTCTATACATGTATCAAAATATTACATGTAACTCAAATATATACAAATATTGTGTATCAATAAAAAGATTTTTAAAAACCATAAGGATAAGTTAACAGAAGAAAGAAAATTATAAAGAGCAGAAATCAGTGAAATACAAAAAAAAATAACAGAGAAAATAAATAAAACTAAAAACTGGATTTTTAAAAAGATGAATAAAATTTATAAACCCCAAAACAAAAAAAGTAGAAACTGATTTACCCATTACAGCAGTAAAGTAGAATAAAAAGACTATTCCTACAGACCATATAGGCATTAAAATGATAATAAGGGAATATCATGAGCAACTTTACATCAACAAAGCCAATAAAATTCAGATGAAGGCCGGGCACGGTGGCTCATGCCTGTAATCCTAACACTCTGGGAGGCCGAGGCGGATGGATCCTTTGAGCTCAGGAGTTTGAGACCAGCCTGAGCAAGAGCGAGACCCTGTCTCTACTAAAAATAGAAAGAAATTAGTTGAACAACTAAAAATATATAGAAAATATTACTCGGGCATGGTGGCACATGCCCGTAGTCCCAGCTACTTGGGAGGTTTAGGCAGGAGGATCGCTTGAGCCCAGGAGTTTGAGGTTGCTGTGAGCTAGGCTGACATCATGGCACTCTAGCCCAGGCAACAGAGTGAGACTCTGTCTTGGAAAAAAAAATTATAAAAAACCTCAGGTGAATGGCTCAATCCCATAAATATCATAGGTGACTCAAGAAGATATTAAAAATATGAATAGCACTGAATCAACTAAAGACATTTATTCTATAATTAAAAATCACCCTTTAATGAAATTTCAGGCCTCAATGGTTTCACTGCTAAATTCCATTGAACATTTAATATAAAAGTAAAACCAATTCTAAAACTTTTTTAGAAAACAGAAAAGTAAGAAATACCTTCCAACTAATTTTTTTTCAAGATGGATAACAGACTTATATCTAAAACATGAAACCATAGGAATTCTAGAAGAAAATGTTGGGAAAAACCTTCTAAGTAAATTTATAAAGCCAGGATAACTCTGCTACCATGACCAGACAGATACATCATGAGAAAACTGTAGGTTGATATCCTTCATTAATGTCAAAATCTTTAACAAAATATTAGCAAATTGCAACCGATAGTATGTAAAGAAGTATTTATATCAGCAATACAGGTTTAACACTGGATTAATCAATCACTGTAAAACACCACATTAACAATATAAAACTATAAAAGTATATGGTTCTGCAATCATATGAAAAACCATATGATTATCCCAATAGAAGGATTTGACAAAATTCAATATTCATTCATGATAAAACTTGTCAGCAAACTAGGAAGAGAAAGGGGCTTCCTCATCCCATTACAATTAACATCATACTTAATGCTGAAAGACTGAATGCTATTTCCCTAAGATCAGGAACAAAAAAAAAGAGTCTGTTCTCATCACTTCTGCTTAACATTATTCTGAAGGTCTTAGACATGCAATAAGGATAGAAAAAGAAATAAAAAGGATACAGATTGAAAAGCAATAAGTGAAATTGTCCATTTTCACAGACATTACTGTCTACCTAGAAAATTGAAAAACACTTTAAGCTATTAGAACTAATGAGTGAATTTATCAAGGTCATGGAATTCATATTCTATATAAAAAAATCATTTCTAGTTCTATATACCCACAATACAAAATTGGAAGTTGAAATTTTAAAAATATAATTTATAATAGCATCAAAAAACATGAACTGATTTAAGGTAAGGTAAATAAAATATATGCAACGAAAACTACAAAGCATTGTTTAGAATAAGTAAAGCAAACTTAAAACATTCACATTTATGAATCAGAAGATTCAATATTGTTAAAATGCCAGTTCTCTATAAATTAATGTATATATTCAATGGAATGCTCATCAAAATCCTTATAGTATTTATTATAGAAATTGACAAGCTAAATATAAGATTTACATGGTGACAAAAAGGACTTACTATAGCCGAAACAATTTTGAATGAAGTTAGAAGACTCACGCTACATGATGTAAATACTTACTCTAAAGTTACAGTAATCAAGACCTTGTGGTAGTGGCATAAAGATAGACATAGAGATTAATGAACCAGAAAAAAGGAGTCCAGAAATAGAACCTTACATAGATTATCAGTTGATCTGTTGTTAAGAAAGGAGATGATAACTAAATGGTGAAATGATAGCTTGTTTAACAAAGAGTACTAGGACAATTGGATATCCATGAGGAAAAAGAGGCATCTTGACCATTAGTTTACACCATACATAAAAAATTAACTTGAAGCAAGTCATAGAATTAAATATTAATTTAAAAGTTACAATTGTAAAACTCTTAGTAGCACACATACATAAAAATATTCCCAACCTTTGGGTAAGACAATTTTTTAGATACAATACAAAAAGCACAAACATTACAGGGAAAAAAATGGAATTCAAAACTTTAAAACTTATGGTGGTAAAAAAAAAATGTACGGGGTATGAAAAACACTGTTAGGAAAATTAAAATCCAAAACATAAATTGTAGGAAAAGATTTATAATACATCCCTCTGCTCCATTTTTCCATATCATAATTTTTTATTTGATCATAATTTTTAGTTTGATCAGTGTTCGTGGTTTACAGTTTAATTACTCTGTTAAATATTTCACAGTTGAGCTATAATTACATTTATTTTCTTTGACAACTATTCTTTTTCCTAGAGTTAATAACTATCTTGTTTTTTGCTTGTTTGCCTAGTTACGTAGCTTTTTTGTACTTAATATCAAGTACAGAATACTTGCTTAAGGGAAAAAAATATATATGAGAACCTTTTAGATCATTTCTCATCTGTGTTAAGAAACCCTGGATGGAAGTCAGTGTTGACAATCAATAGTAAGCCAGCATCTAATTCCTAGGATCCTTGAAGAAAAAGAAAGGCGATAAAAAGTGAGTTATCCCCAAGTTGGGTCATGTTCCCAAAGATTAATGGCCACAGAAGGCCAATCCCTGTCACCCCAATTCCCTAGAGTTTTTAGTCATTTTTCATTCCCTCCCTGTTAGAACCTCTATCCTCAACCACCTATGTAAATTGGAATTCTTAATTTCCATTCCTGGGCTGCAGCCAGAAATAATTAGTTCATGGCATTACCAAATTCCAAATTGAAATTCTTAATATATTTTCCCCAGAAATATTATTGATATTTAGTAATTAGAGTCCATAGGAATTGGTAATAATACAGTTTACTTACATTATAGTTTAAATAGGCTTTGCAGGAGGTAGCTAGTTATCAACTACATTTAATATTATTTCTATAAGAAAATGTGTTTCAGAGTTCTCTAGTAGTTTGAACTTGAAATACTACAGGTTGGTTGTTATGTCGTATGCATGTTAGTGTTGAAGTTTCCTTTCTTTGGCTAATGTTTTCCTGGTTAGTTCAATAGGTATTTATTGAGTGGCTAGTATGTGGCAACGTGCTAGGGAGGCATGGTGAACAAGACACAGTGTCTACCTCCCAAGGAAGTTAGACTCTGTTGGGAAAGACAATGAAATAAATATTCAACTACAGTATTTAGCCTGACAAGGAAGGAGTGAAATGGGAAGTAGATGGGGCTGGTGGAGTGTATTTCAGGCAGTTGAAGCAGTTTGTACAAACTCACACAGATTAACCAGAAAGGGCATATTTAGGGAACCAAAAATAGGTCAACATGGCTGAAGCTTAAAGGCATAGAGTGTTAGGAAGGAATTCTGACCGAGACTAGGCTAGAGATAATTGACAGCCGTAACTACATCATGAAGTTCAGAGTTCATACTTTTTAATTTATCCTAAGGGTTCTTAGCAATTAGGTACAGTGGAGTAAAATGATCAGATGTGTGCTTTAGAAGAATAACTATAGCTATGGGAGAATGGATTGGAAGGAACAAGCCAATAGGCAGAGAATCCATTTAGGATGCCTCACAGGTAATCTAGATTAACAGTATTGGTGATCTAAAGCAAGGTAGTGGCTATACCACATCTTAACTAGAAAGAAAGGAATAATTCCAGAGATATTAAGAGAGTACAATCAATAGACATTGGTGATTGACTGAGTATTGAGGGGAGGGAAAAGTTAGATTCTAGATTTCTTGCTTGGTGTCTTAGTCCATTTGTATTGCTTTAAGGGAATACTTAAGGCTGGGTAATTTATGAAGAAAAGAGGTTTATTTTGGCTTATTGTTCCACAGGCCGTACAAGAAGCATGGCACAAGCATCTGCTTCTGGTGAGGGCCTCAGGAAGCTTCCATTCATTGTGGAAGGTTAGGGGGAGCAGGCATAACATGGTGAGAGAGGGAGCAAGAGCAAGAAGGGAGAAGATGCCAGGCTCTTTTTTTTTT
>VBSM01003200.1:12586561-12609393 GCA_008086735.1 Cheirogaleus medius
ACTGATAAAGGCCTAATAACAAGAATCTATCTAGAACTTAAAAGAATTAATAAGTATGATCTTTGTCAAACTCAGCAAGGCACAAGCTGTTAGAGAATGTAAGTTTTCTTCATACTCTTGCAGCATCATTTTAGAAATACTTTCTTTTCACTGAAGCATTTGAACCACTCTGTTGAGGAATTTAAAGATAATTTAAAACTATCTAATGGTGGTTTATCTAAATTTTGAAAATCTTGATAAGAATAAGGAGGAAAAATTTATAAGAGTTTTCAAGTAAATATATTTGTGTGAGTATGCAGCTATGTACAGGATATACTGTTTTAAGGGCATACACTTAATTATTGCCTACGGTAAAACGAATTCTTCATTATTTGTGGTATTTAATTTTTAAAAAGCTATAACTCCATAATTAATAATTTAAATTAATGCATAGAGTGTAAAATCTTGTTCTTGTCAGATCTGAGGAAGTGAATACTTTCCCTATGCTCTTATGTGACTATTTTAACACTGTTCATTAATTGTGCTAAGTTTGAGAGCACTGAACCTAGAATGGACCTCTGGGGGTCTTCTTTCCTCTTCCTATGCTCTAGGCAGAGATATACCTGAAGCCTTCCAAGCTAATGAATCTCCATCTATCTTAATTTTATAGATCTCCAGGATAGAAGGTTTCTTTCTCTACTATAATCTTTTCTCTCTTTTTTCCTTATAACCTACAATGCCTTCTAGGCAGACAGGAAGATAATATCAGTGCTTCAAATTAGGTCATGTCAGCAAATTAGGTCATGTTGCTATGATACATTTTAAAATATACAGTTCTGTACTATAAAATTATAGTATTGGCATACATCATCCATGTGCTGTATAAACATTTATGCTGGTCTGCCATTTGAGGTACTTCTTAGGAAGACAGAAGTAAGCATGTTTTAAGTATATTTGTTATCATCTCCTTAGTGCTGTTATTACATTATTGAGATCTCTTTTTCAGATATTTTTTAATGAAAAGAAGTATAGTAAAGATAATGATAAACAGTAAATAAGAATGATAAATAGTAAACAAAGGAAGAGAGCCTAAAATAATCAATGTTCCTAGTAAGAAAGTCAATTAATGATAATCTCATATAATCAGGAGAATTATTTTTCTTGTTCTATATCATTTTTATTGCTTTTTAATATTTGTTGAGAATACAGTGGGTGAAAATGAACAAGTTCTTCATGTTTAGGATCAGCATAATACTCTCCTAGAAAAAAACAGATATACATGATATGTATGGTTTAGCCAGCTCTCAATTATTTTCAGGTACATTGCAACAATGTCTCATTTATTAGAGAAAACAATTTTAGGAGAAATACCAGTTACTTTTTTATGAAAATGATTAAAACCAACCCATAATTTAAAATTTCCTGTCACTTTGGGGATGGCAGCATTCCTCCGTGCCTTAAAAACTTTCCAGAAGACAAATTACTTTAAACATGTTTCCATTATGCACAAAGTGTGTTTCCTTTTTAATTGCTTCAGTAGCTTAACACAGGTGGAATCCTATTTATAATATACAGTGAGGTATAATGAGGCCACTGCAATATTCCCTGATGCACAGTTCCTGTGATGATATGAGACTAAAGAGTGTGTCTTCCTGTGCCAGTTCTGTTGTTTAGGAAAGGGTCTCTGGCTCTGAACTGGGGACAGTCTGCCTCCCGTCCATTAGTAAGAAATGGTCAGTAATAGTCAATAAAGTGCAAATAAAATAATGTTATCATTTTAGAGGAGGAAAAAGATAGTAGGCTTTCTGTCTGGAGATGTGGAATGGAGGAGGGCTTTATTAAAGATGAGGAAATATCCACTTGAGAAGGGGGAATGTTACAAGGTTTTTGATGTGGCAGGAATGGGTAGGTTTGGAATCACAGGTAGAGGAATTTGCCTTAGAGAAGACAAGAAATGCCTCTCTTGTTACAAAAGGAAAGGAAGTGAAGATAAGTAAAAGTAAGGAAAGGTAACAGAATTCTCAGATGATTCTATTTTCTCTTGGCAGTAGGAGGTTTGAGAGCCAGGAGTCACAGGTTCTGATTTTGAAAAAAATGGAACTGGTTGAAATTGCTTTTGTAATTTACTGGTGAAACATGCAAATAATAAGAGATAACACTTTTACAATGTTTACTGTGTGCCAAACACTATTCTAAGCATATTTCATGCACTGAACTCATTTAATTCTCACCATAAGCTGGTGAGGTATAGGTACTTTTATCTCCTTTTATAGATGGGGAAATTAAAGCATAGAGATTAAGTGGCTTGCTCAACATCTCTCAGATTGTAAATGATGGAGCCAGGATTTGAACCCAGACAGTCTGGCTCCAGAGTCCATGTACTTAGCCATTATTCTGCTAGGTTAGCTAAATAAATATAGTATTGGTTAGTGACCATAGATTAAGGTGGTACCTGTTTTCCTATTAGTGATTTTTTCATCATTCCTGTATAGGCATGGAAAAGATATAGAATTTAAAGTCTGTATATTCTATGTATTACAATTTTTAACAACCAAATAAGGTTTATTCATGTTTATACTTTAGTAGTACAAAGTTGATTATCTTATTAACATGACTACTGAATGGAGTTTAGAAATTAAGAATGGTTTATAAAACTGAATTCAGTTTTAAAAGAATTAGATTAACTGTTTTGATCAATGACTTTTATGATCAGACTTCCATGAAAATAATTTTTTTAAAGTTCATAATACTATTGGCTTTACTTTCTAACTTTGTCAAAATTTGGGTAAACTCAATGGAGTTATGTCATTCATGGGGATGTTCTTTTTCATCTATTTTTGCCAAATTGATAGATTAGATTGAATAATTCTGAATGATTACTTTATTATAACTTGTTCCAAAAAGTTTATGGAATGATTTAGAATCCCTGGTTCTTTAGTAAAATTGTATTGGTTAAGACATTAAGTTGGAGTTGCTCCCTTCTCAGGATATTGTATCCCATCTACTTTTTAATGCACTACATGTAGAACTTGGTCAGTGTCAAAAAATTAAATGCATTAGGGGTGTTAGATTTCTACTTACTGATATATTCATGAGGAAATAAAACATGCTTTGAGATATGAAAATAACACTTTTGATAGTTCAGCTGAACCATCTTTTGAAGTGAAACTATTCTTTTCTATGGGAAAATTTTGGCATGGGTCTCTGTAAACATGTCCAAAACCCTGACATTATAGTATGGAACTACCAGTCTTTCCCTGAAGGCTGTCTTCTATCAGATTTGAAAATCCTTTTTCAGATTGATGAAATAGTTTCTAAATTAAGAACCATGGGCAAGGGGGAAGGGATAGTGGAAGACAAATTTCTTGCCTTTCTTTTGTGGTGGGCTGCGGAGGACAGGTAGGGGGTGAATAAGCAATGCATATTCTCCTTTGCTTTGATACTTTGCTTTCCTTACCTATAATTTTAAAGGATAAAAAAATCAATTATCACAAAATAAATAAGTTAATAAGAAACATTATAAGGCGAGCTAGATAAATGAATAAAAACAAGAGAAGTAGAGAGATAATAATTGATGAATGGGTTAAAATGCATATATTCATACAGTGGAATATTATTTGGCATTAAAAAAGAAATGAAGTATTCATGCATGCTATAACATGGATTGTCAACCATTATGCTAAGTTAAAGAAGCCAGTCACAAAAAACACATGTAGTGTGATGCCATTTATATGAAATGTCCAAAATAGTCAAATCCACAGAGACAGAAAGTGGATTCGTGTTTGCCTAGAGCTGGGGGTGATGAGGCACCTGAGGGGTAATAGCTGAGAGATGAAGGAATTCTCTTTAGGGTAATGACAGTGTTCTAAAATTGATTGTTGTGATGGAAACACAGCTCTGTGAATATACTAAAAGCCATTGAATTGTATACTTTAAAAGGATGAATTTTATGATATGTGAATTATATCTCAGTAAAGCTATTTTTAAAAGAGAGAGTCTTTCTTTCTGCTCTCGCTGCCCCAGTTCACCGCTTGCCCTCAACAGCTCCCATGACAGCCCCAAGATGACTGCTGCAGTGCCTGGATATCAGATATGAAGTGCAGGCCATAATGTTCAAAGCAAGGAAGAGTGTTCCTAAGAGTCTTTTTGTCAGTGAGGATGTTTTTTGAAGCCCCCAGCTGACTTCTCAGATATCTGATTAGTCAGAATCACTTGCAGGGGAAATGGAAATGCTAGGGGTCAACTCTGTTGCAATAGGGAAGAGAGGTTGGGCTCAATTCCAAACACAACAAGGACAAGTGGGGATTTATAGCCAATGAGTAGATTGAGGTGGTCAATGGATGAGGAACTTGATCAGATATCAAGGGTGAGGGGATTCTGGCTAAACTGACTTAGCAGGATTCTCACCAAGACTGGGCTATGCAGTCCTGGCAAGGACAGGATGGATAGGGCAGGCCAAGGTGAAGGCTTGTGGAGAAGAGGACTCAGTGGAACATAACTAATGTTTGGTCAAAGGACAATCTTTGTTCTAGATAGGTTTGATGTTTGTTTTTATTTTTCATTCTTCTTTTCTCACTCTTATTATTTGATTAAAAGCTTACAATTTAAGTAACTTTCATCAGGTGTTTAATGCAGTGTAGGTTTTTCTTTAACTGCTCTTCAAAAAGTATGTGTTCCTCTTCACTGAAAAAAGAAAATTATAACATACTCTTTTCATTTCTGTATTTCTTTAAATAATATGTAGTGTATGGTCTTCATTAATTATTTAAATTAGACCTTTAACTAACAGACCCATTACTAATAGACCAATTCCAGTAAAGTAAAATAAAGTTTTGAACATACATATTTTCTGCAACTTCTGCAAAATGCAAACTAGCATAACCAAGATGCTGATCATTAGCAGAACCTGCCATTCTACATACTATGCACTTAAGATAATTTGGAAGCAAATTTTTATTCAGATAATTTAAAATCTGACAATGTAGTGACAGTTTTAGCTAGAATAAAATCAAGATAGTTAAAATGCATTTATAGTACATTTTAAATGCAAGCCTATATATTCCCTAACTTAAGAACCTAAGAGAATCCTAAAAGTTCATTTGTTACATAGATATTTTGATACTCTAAACACATTTTCTCCCAGGAGGCAACAGCACAAATGAGGGTTAAGTTGCTAGGTTAGTTCTAAGAACCTGTTTAGCCAGTTATGTAATTGAACTTTAGTATTAGGTTACTAATAGTATTATTAGTAACCATAAGCCTTTCTGAAGCAGTAGTGGGAAGGAGTAGGGAGCAGGGGGCTTGACCTTTGGTATTAGCAGCTGTGGTTGTGATGGGGAGGGGGTGATATCAGTGGAGGGGACTCTGGCAGATATAGCTCACTTGGGAAGAGGAAGGGAAATGCATCTGAAACTAGAAGCACAGCAATTGTGTAGTTGGTAGGTGCAGACTGGATAGTAATGAATGTACCTTAAAATACTCCAACTTGACATGTACATTTTGAAAGGCTTATCACAGTAAATATAGCTCTTTAGGCAAACATGCACTTTATTAAAGTGGTTTAGTTGCTATGACAACATATCCAGAATTTATAGCTCCTTGTTTTGAGAGGGCTTCATTTCCACTCTCTGAAGCACTGAAATCCAAGGCTAAAGTTCTTAACAGTTTCCAGTCTTATTGTAGGATGAATTTCTGTTGTTTAGAAAATTTAGACTTGCAAAATGAGGCTTGCATAATCAGTCTTGTGACTTTACAGTCATATGCATGAATTTTAGATAGGTATTTTTTAGTTTTGAAATGCCCCCGTTTAAAATTTTTTTTTATTATTACCTAAGCTACATAGTATCGTAGTTTAATGACCAGAAATAGCTACAACAAAAAATAACAGTCCCCTAACCTTATTCCCTAGAGGCAAACACTTTCTATTCTTTTAGCTGATTTTTTTTTTTTTTTAGTATTTAATTCAAATTCCTCAACACCATGCTTTTATTGCTACTTAGTGTATATTACTGCTTGCTTTATAATTTTAGCTGTCATCAATTGGCTTCTCAGAAATTCATCCTCAGGGTTTCTCCTGGTTATTTAATCTGCCTCCTGATATCTTTAAATATTAGGCATTATATTAATTTCATCTTAAAGAAATTTTCCCTGGAGGCTTCTGATCAGCTTCAGCGTGGACTGTTGCTCTTTAGATCCACTACAGAGCTCTCATCCTAGAGATTTTCTTTATTTATTCCTTGTGTTGAATCACCTCTTTCCTTGATATTATTTTCTTTCTTTGTTTACTCTCTTGTTTTGCTAGAGCACATTCTCCAGTAGCTTCCCAAGAAAGGGTACATTTGGAGGTAAATTATTTGAGTTTGTTGCACTTTTGAAAATATCTTTTAGTCTACCTTTTTACCTGATTTTTAATTGGCTGAATATAAAATTTTTAGAAACCATTTTCTCTCAGAATTTCTAGTATTGGTGTTGAGAAATCAATACAGTTCAATTTTTTTATTCTATTTTAATTCCATGAACTCTTTTCTTCCCCTTTCTAGAAACTTATAGAATCATTTCTTTGTCCCCAGTCTTCTAAAATTTCATGATGATGGGCCTTGCTATGGGATCATTTTCATTCATTGTGAAGGATACTTAGTGAGACTTTTCCATTTTTATTTTGGAAACTCATGCCCTTAAGTTCCTGTATAACTTTATTTCTTTGATTATTTTATTTCCTCTGTTTTCTCTATATTATTTTCTGGGATTTTAGTATTTATATATTGTCTTCATGGCCTGTCCCCTAATTATCTTATATTTTATATTTTTTCTATTATTTTTCTATCTACTTCTGGGAGATTTCCTCAGCTTGATAGCCAGTAAATTTTAAATTATTGGTATTATATTTTTGATTTCTGAGAGTACATTTTTCCCTCTCTGTGTTCATTTTTTTGTGTAGCATACTGATCTTGTTTCATAAATGCAACGTCTTCTAGTTTTCTTCTCTCTGCCTATTTGATCTGTTCATACAGGTTTCTTTCTATTAATGTATGGTGATCTTTGATTGTTTATATTTAGAAGAAGGACACTAAGTGGTGACTGGAAACTGTGCATAGATATGGCTTATAGACTATATAACCTTCAATAAAGGGTGATCTGAGTGGGATGTTTCATTGGGAAACCTGATATCAGTATCTCGTTTTTTTGTTTTTGGCTTGTCACATTCCCTCAGAAATAATCGTTTTATATGATTCTGCTCTCCTGCCTAAAGAGCATAAGCCTGTTTGTTCGTATACAGGGTAAGAAGGCTAAGAGAGAGGGGCAGATCTCAGCATTGATTATATAACTTTTATTTAATCCCCATGAATTTTGTAGGATACACCTACCGTCAATATGGGATTCCTCTATCCAAATACACTCTATTTTACTCTCTCCAGAGAATAAGTCTCTAGTTTTCTACCAGGATGGTTAGGGTAGTTACCTACTGTACGGAATGGGTAGAGAGAAGATATGTAGCAGTGCTGTATGTAATCAACTACTTACGCATTCTTTTGGTAAATCCTCCTCTTCTAGCCACACTCCTATCCCCATTCCAGAGGTGCCATTTCCTGAGCCTTTTTAGATGACTACAGTGCAAACCAGGTGCTTGTCCACTTTCCATATTGCCAGCTTAGGGGATGTCAGATTGTTTAATCAGTTACCAGGCATCATCTACTTATTAGCTTCCAAAGTTTTGTTACTATTGACCTTTCTCCACTTCTTTTTGTCCCTATTCATTTTACTATCAATTAAACATAGCATTGAGAGAGAACAGGGGGTAAATATGTTCAGCCTACCATCTTTTTGCAAAATTTCTAAATAACCAGTTTTCAACAGTTGAGATATTCATGTTTTAAATTTAATTCATGCTATCATCTTTAATTTTAATTTCTATTTAATTCATCCCAAAATGATTTGTTACTCTTAATATGCAACTTGGCCTCAAGTTAACTGAGAAAAACCTATTCAATCTGAACTTTCTTGATTTTCTTCCTTCTACTTCCTTCCTTCTATTAATATATCTCCCCCTGTTCTCTTAGACCTCACTCTTGATTTCTTGATCCCTCACTCCAGCCTCTTCTGGAATCTTCTCTATCCCAGAGACAAGCTAAATACCTTCATTTTCCATTTCTCTTAGCCTGTCTACCCCTTTGCCTATTTGTAAGTTTACCTAAGATGCTTATGGTAAAAAAATTAATAAACCAACTTTCCTTAGACCTTAAGCTTCAGTCCCAGATTACTTATTCTTTTTCAGTCTTCCCTTTAAAAAATACTATTCATCTGATTTTTTGTGTGTTTTTTTTGCTTTGTTTTGTTTTGTTTTTGCCTTCCATTTTCTTCTTAACTCTATTCTACTTAGTCTTCTATATAAACTTTTTTGAAAATCACCTTCTAAACAAAACTACCGACCTCTTGGCCACAGCCTCCTTTCCACTGAGACTCTTTTCTTTTCTTTATTTCTTTTTTTTTTTTTTCCTTCTAATTCTTGTCTTGTTCTCATTTTACCTTTCAGGTTTTTTTCCCTCTCTTGTCCTTCTTCTTCCATATGCCCTTACATGTGTGCTTCTACTTCCTTAGGCTACCTAGAGAACAAATTGGCTAAAAGTTTGTAGAAACTTACTGATTTTCAAGCCATTTTTCTTACTTTATTAAAAGTGACATGTTTTTTCATAAATATTTTTATGACATTAATAAGATTTAACTTTTAATATTTAGGCAGGTGCTGTAAAGGATTACATTAAGATGATGCTTCAGAATGATTCACTTAAATTTCTGGTTTTTGCTCACCATTTAAGCATGCTCCAAGCTTGCACAGAAGCAGTCATCGAAAACAAGGTATGTTGCCACTTTTCTATAAAATACTTTTAGAATGCAGGTATTTACTAAACTAAACATCAATTGTAGTCTCATAGTTGAGGGGTTTTTTTTGGCCTTCTTTAGGTAATGGTATATAAATTATTAGATATTTTGCTTGCAAATTATACTAATATATTATTATTATGATAGACTATTAAAATTTCTCTCTCTCTCTTTTAAACCAATCTCATAATTTTCCACTGATCAGATTATTTGGATTTATTAAAAACATACTACCATAATATTCAATAATGTGAATTCTGTTTTTATTCCTGGGTATACTGTTTGAGAGTAGTGTAAGCTGTTGCAAGTTAAAATTTTTATTTATCTGCATGGCAGTTTTGAATGTGGGTGACGTAGAGGAAAAACAAAGAATGAATTCAGCCAATTTTAGTGCCCAATTGCAATTATAACTTTTAAACTTCCAGCAGAATAGACTATAGAAAATGATTATTAAAATATAGTTTAGGCTGGGTGCGGTGGCTCACGCCTGTAATCCTAGCACTCTGGGAGGACGAGGCGGGTGGATCATTGTGGATCATTTGAGCTCAGGAGTTCAAGACCAGCCTGAGCAAGAGCGAGACCCCATCTCTACTAAAAATAGAAAGAAGTTAATTGGACAGCTAAAAATATATAGAAAAAATTAACCAGGCATGGTGGCGCATGCCTGTGGTCCCAGCTACTCGGGAGGCTGAGGCAGGAGGATCGCTTGAACCCAGGAGTTTGAGGTTGCTGTGAGCTAGGCTGATGCCATGGCACTCTAACCTGGGCAACAAAGTGAGACTCTGTCTCAAAAAAAAAAAAAAATATATATATATATGTATATATATAATATACATAGTTTAGATGAATTTGAAACATGTAGCCCAGCTAATTTATCGGGTTAGTTCCACCAAATCAACTGGCCTTACTACATTTTCTTAATTACACCTTGATTTCCAAGAGTCCTGTCAGTGACAGCGTCTTCCATTTTTTTCTGTCAAACTTTAAAACTTAGTATGCATTGTTTAAGCATTAGCTAATATGTTTATTTATATTACCAAAGAAATAATTCTAGTATTTCCTTTATAGACAGATTTATGACATAATGTAATAAAGTTATACATTGAAAAGTGCTTTTTCACTGGTTATCATATAGTAGCTGAAAAACACCCTCTAAGAGTTAATTAACCTTAGAAATAACTTTTAAAGACTGAGCAACAAAATTAGATTCACAATAGTTTCTAATTATGATTATATTATTTATACCTTAAAACTACTGGTATCTATTACAAGTATAGCAATCTGTTTCTTTTTCCCACATCCATTTTACTGATATGTTTAGAATCCCATTTAGCTTTACTAAGAGTTTAAAATGTCAGTATTCATGGAGTTGGAAGTGAATTTCTCCCAAATTCTTCTTACCTTAACAATGTATTTTCTTTAGAAAGACCCTCAGAGTATTTTATAATCTTCCTTAATAGATACTAAATAGATCATTGGTCAGTTTATATTTGCTTTGTGAAAACAGAAAATTAATAAGGGGTATTCTATTATATTTAATGATTAACTTGGATATTCCCTTATAAAAGTGACTATTCATATGTCTCAACTATTTAAAGCTATGTTTTCTATAGAAAAGCATATATGAATGAGACTGTTTGAAATTATGGCTTACAATTGGTTTTAGAAGTTGAATAAGAGTTCTTTTTAGCTATTCTAACACTCACTGATTGTTCCCTTTTCTTAAGTCATTCTTAAAAATGACACTGTTCAGTTTAACACCTACTGTTTCCCTACTTTTTAAAGATATATGTGAGTGTTTCAGTTCCCCACCTCAATGGAGATGACCATATAACATATATTTTTTTAAGTTTAATAATATGAAAAAAGAGAACTCAAATGGTAGATTAAAAGTGCTACTTTCCCAGTTAGTAGTTGAGATATTTCAGAAATAAATGTACTACTCTTTATGAATTCTTAATATTTAGGCAGAATCATTTTTCTCCACATCTGGTTTATTTTTACTTTGGAATTAGTGATCCTATAACTTTAAAGTTAGTCTGATCCATCATTTAAAATTTGAATATCAATTTACATAGAATTTTACTGAAGGCAACATTAGCTTAATTCAAAAAGATTTGTGGGCTTTTGCTATATACAAGGCATTGCTCGTGGCATTGATGGGATAAATATGAATTAGACATAGACTCTACCCTCAAGTAGCTTAAAAGATTAAAAAAATAAGAAATTGTTATAAGAAGCTATTAAGAAACTTGATTAAGAATCTTGTTTAACATTTACCAATCTCTCATCTTAACCAATTTTCATTTTTTTATGTGACCATAAAAATAAGCTGTAAAATATATAAAATAAGATTGTTATATAGGGGTTTGTCTTGATTTTGCCATTTCCTTTGTTGATGCTAGACTCGTTATATTAGGATAGATGGAAGTGTTTCATCTTCAGAAAGAATACATCTGGTTAATCAGTTTCAAAAGGATCCTAAAACTCGTGTGGCTATCCTAAGCATTCAGGCTGCTGGCCAGGTAAGAAATTTTAGGTCTGAATTTGATAATGCAGTGTCATTGAAATCATAAAAAGGCCATTACCCATAATTTTGGTTTATAAACTTGTAACTTTATATGTGGATGTCTAGTGTAATAAATATTCTACTTTAGCAAGTGCTAGGAAGTATAACAGGAAGAGGCCTCGACATCTTTGACTCAAGTCTTCCTAAATTTTCAGGGAAAGAATCTTCAACAAGAATATAGCTGATTTGATTATAATACTTTTCCATGACCTGTTTTCCTTCCTTTGAATTTGCATAGGCTTCTCTCATGCCTTTCTTATGATCCTTATCTTACTTGGGTTTTGTTACAGCAGGATCTGTGAGGCAAGGTGGCCTGAGGGCAAAGAACTCCTCTGTCTCAGGACTTTTTATGAAGTTCCTGTGGTTTGCCCTTTAGGATTAAGTTTTCTTTTCATTTACTGCAAGTAAATGAAAACTCAGATTTAGAGTGACTTAATATATACAAGGCTTCATTCTCTCATGTAGACAGTCCAAGCCTAGCATGGTGGTTCCATGAAGTCCTTAGGACTGTTGCCCTTCTGGCTTTCTGCTTTATCATTCCTAGCAAGTAGCTGCTATCTAAGAGGGCTGCTAGAGCTCCTCTATCATATCTGTAGGTCAAGCAGCTGTCTGGATAAAGGTACACCACATCTCATTGGCCTATAGTAGTAACATGGCCACACCTGACTTCAAGGGAAATTGGGAAGAGTAGCCCTTATTTCAGGTATCCCCTCTAAAAATCAGGTGTTGTAATACAAAGGAATAAAAGAAGAGATATTAGGGAAAGCAATGACAGTCTCTGCCACACTATATAAGAAGGGCTCCTTCTGGACTTTTTTTCTGCTAACATTCTAAAATATTTTGATGTAAATGTCTAAGTCAGGATAGTTAACATGGCGAAAAGTATTAATAATTACGCATACTGCTGTGTGACCAACCTGGTATATGCCAAAGATCTGCTTTTATCCAGCTAATTGATATATATAAAATTGTATATAGAGAGAAACTCCATGAGGATGAAGCAGTTCTAGAACTCACTAAGAGTTCTAACAAAAAAGAGGGTTGTGTCAACACTTCCCTCATGTTGAATTAAGCTCCAGTAATCTGAGTTTTATATCTGTTAGAATATTCCAGCTATAGAGAATATCATCACAAAGAGCTTAAAATTAGTAATGATAGTACTCAGAGAAGGGGGAGGTGATAAGTAGGAGAAAGCCAGACACAGGAGAGTCTAGGACTTTTTGAAATTCAAAAATAAAAAAAAAAACTGACTTTTTGAAATAAAGAATGTACAGGGCACTCACATTTTATTCAAGGCTGTATTCCTGAAGACCTTATATAATTCAAGACTCATATATTTGAATATTATTATCTTCATAGGAATAACAGAAAATAGAAAGGTCTTTATTCTTGCTGTGAATCTCACATTATAGTTTAGCAACTTCTTAGAGTAATGTTGATCTTGCCAGCCTATTTTCCCTCTATGCTTGTGTAGTCATATGATGCTTTTTATAAGCTTAAAGATGTCCCTCTTTAAATACCGCTTCTTATTTTTTCAGCATTAGCTCTAATATTTTATGATATTTTGTTCCTAATAACTGCATGGTTTAGCATCATAGTTGTTTGGCTCTGTCCATGTTTTTATTACTTCTAACTTCTTTTCCAAAGTGACTGAATTTCAGTGAATTTTTCAGCTTCAGAATTAGTGCCACCATTTAATTAATGCTAATATGACTGTTATGAGATATGTAAATATTTTAAGTTAAAACAATGTATCAAAATAATAGCATAGGTCACAAAAGTCACCCACCCACAGAAGTTCCAGAGCATGTGAACAACAGCATAAACTAGAAGATGTTCCCAAAAGATGATAGTTCTGTTGACTACCTAACATCATTTACTATGATATGGCAATAACAACATTTCATTCAGCCTACCAACTTTAAAGTCGTGCATTTTTTGACCCATTTTTCATTTGAGTATATTTACATTATTTTATATATTAGTTATAAAATAAGAGTTAATATTTTTATGTCACACTATTTCAAACTCATGAAAAGATAATTGAACAAAAAATACAATTGTAGTATATATATTGAGACATAAGTCAATAAACTTCAGGGTCTTTGGGATACAACATGAGAAAATTTACAGGAAGAAAAGACTATGACCAGAGACGTGATTTTCTCATTTTATAGCATGGTAATATGAATTAAATGAAGAAGATGTCAATGCTCTCTTCCCAGTTGCTATGGATACCATGTGTTAGGAATTATATTCTCATTTATAATGTATTTTATTAGATTTTCCAATGGTAATGTGAATCTAATCTTCATCAGAGGATAAAGTGATTTAGTTTATGTAGTTCCATCAAGCTGACTTTGAAATACTGAAATACCTTTTATGTATGTTTTTTGTAGTTCACCTGGCTGTCTTGCATTAAACTGTCTTCATTTGCCTTTCATGAATTAAATCTTCTTAATCTTGCCTAAAATGAATGACTAATTTGTTTTTAAATCTTTCAGTGTTCTTTTTACCATTTAACATATTCAGAAAGACTTTACTATATATGGCTCTATGATACATTCTCAATTTATTTGCATCTCAATTTCTTCACTTTATTTCACTTAGGGATTAACATTTACTGCCGCAAGTCATGTTGTATTTGCTGAGTTGTATTGGGACCCTGGACATATAAAGCAGGCAGAAGACCGTGCTCATCGAATTGGACAGTGCAGTTCTGTGAATATTCACTACCTTGTTGCAAATGGGACTCTAGACACCCTTATGTGGGGAATGTTGAATCGCAAGGTAAAGCTTGTACTTAAACCAAGTTAGCAATTTATTCATTATCATACACATAATCCTTAACTGGGCCTATGTGAGTTAAGAGGCTGAGTTTAGTATTTCCCCCAGGCAAAAGATACTTAAGTTCACCAAGATAATGATGATAATAGAGACCAAGTTCAGAAAAGGCTTCAATTAATAGTACCATACCGGTTGTCCTCTGTAATAGGGGCATGAATTTCCATGAATTCATATTATCTTTCCAGCTCTTCTACTACTTTAGAAGATAAAAGGATAGGGTCAGCTAGCAAAGAAACATAATGTTTAAAGCCCCAAATCCTTTTATAACCTAAAAATAAACCCTTTCCAGAAGGATTCTTGAATTCCCAACTAATGCCGGACAGAAGATAGCTTGTACCCAGACTCAAGAAAATGTAGGAATGATGTAGCTTCTTCTGTCCTCTCAGCTGTCTCTTCTCCCCAGCCTTGAGAGATGTTTATAGAAAGGACTTGGCTGTGGATTAGAATATTTTTTTTCTTAGTTTGGGCTGCTGTAACCAAGTACCATAGACTAGGTGGCTTATAAGCAATAGAAATTTATTTCTCATACTTCTGGAGGTTAAAAGTCCAAGATTAGAGTGCCAGCATGGTCGCTTCTGGTGAGGACCATGTTCCGTATTGCAGACTGCTGACTTCTCCTGTATTACCACGTGGTAGAAAGACCACAAATGAGCTCTCTGAGGTCCCTTTTATAAAGCATGAGGGCTCTACCTTCATGACCTAACCACTTCTCAAAGGCCCCACCTCCTAACACCATCACATTGGGAGTTAGGATTTCAACATAATGAATTTTGGGGGGATATAAACATTTGGTCAATTACAATGGTTTTCAAGCACTGAGTATAGATATTCAAAATGGCCAGTCACTTATAGGTTAAGTTTCAAACCATATAAATATTAAATACAAGTTTTTATGAGAAAAGCAAATTGTATAACCTCTCATTAGACCTGTTTTTCATTAAGCATAAAAATCATTGACTTGGTAATTTGGTTATAATTTGGAATAACTATTGCTATAGTTTGATTGTTTTTCCTCTCTGAAACTCATCTTGAAACTTAATCCCCAATGTGGCAATTTTGAGAGGTGGGCCTCTAAGAGGTGATTGGGTCATAAGGGCTCTGCCTTCATGAATGGATTAGTCCATTCATGGATTAATGGGTTAATGCTTATCATGGGATTGGGACTGGTAGCTTTATAGGAAGAGGAGGAGGGACCTCAGCTAGCATGCTCAGCTGCCTCACCCTGTGATCCCCTGCAATACCTCAGAACTCTGCAGAGTCCCCACCAGCAAGAAGGCCCTCACCAGATGCAGCCCCTTTACCTTGCCTTCTCAGCCTCTATAACTGTAAGAAATAAATTCTTTTTCTTTATAAATTACCCAGTTTCGGGTATTTTGTTGTAAGCAACAGAAAATGGACTAAGGCAATTATATTACTAAAGCCCATGATATATTGGAACAGTAAGATTTTCTTAGTGAATACCTTGTGATTTAAATGCAAAATCAAGTTACTACTTAGTGAATGTCAGCTGTGAAGTGAACTGTTGTAAAATTCATGTGCTTTTTCATCTTACAGGCTCAGGTTACAGGGAGCACATTGAATGGTAGGAAGGAAAAAATTCACGCTGAGGAAGGTGATAAGGAAAAGTGGGATTTCCTGCAGTTTGCTGAAGCTTGGACTCCCAATGACAATTCTGAAGAGCTAAGGAGGGAAGTCTTATTCACTCATGTAAGATTATATGACTTACTCTTTTCTATTTTTCTAATATCCAAAAACTATAACTTTATCATATTGTTTTAAATAGCAACTCTCAATTATTTATGCTGTTGAAAAGAGACTTCACATAAAACTGTAAGCCCTTTTAGGACCAAAACTTAACATTGATAGAAGGAGGCTACTACAATGGCTTGTATTTGCTAACAGTTTCAGTACTCACCGTTCAGCTCCTTAGATAACCAAGCTGGATTCCTCCAACCTTCATAAGAAAATACAGAATGCACCGGGCATGGTGGCTCACGCCTGTAATCCTAGCTCTCTGGGAGGCCGAGGCGGGCGGATCACTCAAGGTCAGGAGTTCAAGACCAGCCTGAGCAAGAGCGAGACCCCGTCTCTAATAAAAATAGAAAGAAATTAATTGGCCAACTAAAAATATATAGAAAAAATTAGCCGAGCATGGTGGCACATGCCTGTAGTCCCAGCTACTTGGGAGGCTGAGGCAGGAGGATCGCTTGAGCCCAGGAGTTTGAGGTTGCTGTGAGCTAGGCTGATGCCACTGCACTCACTCTACCCTGAGCAACAAAGTGAGACTCTGTCTCAAAAAAAAAAAAAAAGAAGAAAGAAAATATAGAATGCTATCTTTATGACTCCAAGGGTAAGGAAGGATGTATTAAATTTGCCCTAAAATGCACAAATAATAAAAAGATTAAGATATTTGACTACATCAAAACAAAAAATTTTGTTATACAGAATTTCTCATAAATAAGTCCCAGACTCAGTAAAGATATTTGCATTACAATGTACAAAGTATATGAAGAATTTATACAACTCAATTAGTAAAACACAAATAAGCCAACAGAAAAATAGGCAAAGAATGTAAGCATTAGAGGAGACTTATATATAGCCAATAAACATGAAAAGAAGTTCTGCCTCACTAAAATAAGGCAAATTATAAAGATACCTTTTCCCTTCTACAATTAAAACAGTAATTAATCTATGGTGTGATAATTCCAGATCATGTGACTGTCCTGTTCTCAAAACCTTTTGCTCAGTGGTTTTAGGATTCATTGATGATCTTTGCCTGAATCAATTTTGAAATAGTAGTTTTTCTAATTCAATCATTGCTTCTATTTTATTTTTCTGGGAAAAAGAACTTTACTTCGCTCTTTTTAAAAAAAATCACTATGAACTTGGGGATTCTTTTACTATTGTTATTATTGTGTAATACATTAGAATCGTTCACCTTTTTTTTAAGCTTAGATCTGGCTAGTGAAAGCTCTTTTAAACTGGCTTTTTCTTTTTTAGTTTAATTTTTTAAACACATCCCCATAATTCTCTAAGTGATTCCTTACTTTCTGGCAAAAAATATATTCCAGGTTCACCTTAAATTTTCTTTGCCCTAGACCTGGAACTGGCCATTTCGTTAAAAAGCCTGATTTCTTTTACTGTGGAATGATATTTAGAAATTAGGATTTTTTTTATTCTTCTGCGATATCATTGTTTCTAGGCTCTTTTTAATATACAGAAGATATTCTCATGCATATATATATAAGGATACGTGCACCAGGATATTTATTGTCATTTTTTAGAATGCAAAAAATTGGAAATAATCAAAATGACCATGAATAGTAGATGGAGTCATAAATTGTCACGTAGTAAGATACTATTTAGATGTTAACATGAATGAATTAGATTTATATGTATCAACCTGACCAGATCTTAAAAACATAAGGTTTCTTTTAAAATGCATAATGTACATATACACACATACACATAAGTATATTCTATACATATGAATACATATATATGTAATAAAACATATAAAAATTAATAGATTGGAAGAATATATATCAAATTTATAAAATTGGTTACCTCTAGGAGAGGAGGAGAATGGATCTGGAGAAGAGTAAAAATGTGAAAGCAACTCCAGCAAAAATGTTTCATTACTTTTATTTTAAAAAAGGATCAGAAGTAAATATTACAATATTAGTATTTGTAAATTTTGAATGATGGGTATATGAATATTTGTTATATTTGCTGTGCAGTTCTATATTTTAAACTCCTAGTCCTACCTTTAACAAATGCTATTTAGAGGCCATATATAAATTCAATAGGAAGTAAAATATTAAAGGAGTTTATGATTCATACTGTTTGCTGTTTCCTAGTTTTTTTGAGGCAATATGATGTGAGAGTTGAGAAAATATAGAGTGAGAGTTACAGAGTTTACTTTTAATTTTCCAAAGAACTGCTCAGAAATTATAGGAATAAAATTAAAGTCTTTATACTTTTTCTCATAATACAAAATTAAATTTTTAATGTAAAAATTCTATAAAATATATTATATGGGGAATCAAATTAAATTTTTAATTCTTATTTGAAGGAGTAGTATATTTTTTTTCTAGAATACTAGAATACCATTCTGTCAAATATTGCTAAAAAATAGATTATTTTTAAACATAAAAAACTAATTTTCTTTTAATAGTGTTTATTATATTCTGGCCCACAAAAAAATTAATAGAAAGCCTAGATATTTAAAAAATATATACAAATAAAACTGTGGTTTGTGGCTGTTCTTTCTCTAAAATTTCCCAACTATCAGACTGTGTTTAAGAATTCATTTCTAAGATAGCTTTTGAAAATTTGAAATACATTCTCCTATATATGTACATATTTACTATTTTTAAATGTTTGTCTGAAGAAAAATATATATCTGTGTACAACATTAAAAAAAAATCACCTGTACCAAATCTTACATTCTTGAGTTAGGCATGTGTCTTTCTTAGTTCAGTGTTACCTTACAGATTTGCCAGTACATGCCTGTATATACACACAGTTTGATAGAAATTGTAATCTTAGAATTGTAGGGATCCTTTGTTTATTTTGATTTGTTTTGCTTTGTTGGTATGTGTTTGTTTGTTTGTTGCTTGGCCAGCATGTGAAATATGCTTTGATTGACTTCAGGTGGGCACACCCTCTCACCACTCTGTCTTTACACCCTCCAGCCTCATGTATTTTAAGAAATGTTCAATTTGTTGAAAGGTCCTAAGGAAATTTAGTCTACTGATCAAAACATTTTTCTTCTAAATATTGCCAGAATTTCAGCATTTCCTATGGGAATTTTTCTATTTACACTGATTTTTTTTTTCTGATCCTTTTAAAAAGCCTTTAAAAATGTTTTTTCCAAGATTTAGCATTTTTAGGATGCCTCCAATTTTGTCAATAAAACTGCCAAATTAACCAAACTGGCCATTTGTCATCAAAAACTTGTTTAACTAAAAAGTTTGTAGCAGTTCTAATTGGATGGTTTTTAACAGCTTGTAGATATTTCTGTAGTGTCAGCATTTTAAGGAATGTTCATTTCACCTCTGTCCCAGCTCCCTGCTGCTGCAGCTGGAGGGAGCTGGAGCAAAGAAGAGGGGTGTTCCACTGTGGGAAGAACAGCTTGTATGTGTTAGTCAGCACATGACTCAGCCCAGCCTGTCAACCCCAGAGGTGGGGAGACCAAGAGGCTCAAAGAGGAGGAAACTCATAAGCAGAAAGTGAGCCTGAAGGGCAAGAGGGATAAACTTAGGGCAGGAGAGTCTGGAGGACCCAGCACCCTTGATCCCTAGTTCCCCATAGTCTTCTTAACTCACATATTCAAAATGCTGTGAACCCTATAAATGATTTTTAGAAAACCAATGAATTTGGTAAATTTGACAAATTGATCTTTAGTGAATTGGATTTCAGGTGAATTGACTTTTAGCATATTGTTTACTGAGCAAATAAGTCACTTAGTATATGGCCTTTTGGCAAATTGGCTTTTTGTGAATTGACCTAGGGCCAAACAGTAGTATGATTATGGGTCCTGGGAGAGCTGTGGTTAAGAAGAGGAAGAGTAGGAGAATGAGAAAAAATTTTCCTAGATAAAATTTTTATATTAGTTTTAGTATCTCCTGCCTTCTTTCTCCCCTGGTGTTCTTTGCCCTTTATAACTGCATTATCTTTTCTTTCTTGCCTCTCTTAATCAGAATTCTCTTTCTGCCACATAACTATTGGGATTAAAAAAAATACATGGAATCAGGCCTAATACTCTACTAGTGTACACCAGTATAAGTGCACTAGTCGTTAAAATATTGAAATATTTTAGTAGTGGTTGGCAAATAGCCATTCTGTAATCCCGTGCTCCCTCACCCGCCTCCACCAGGACCTCTGGTCCTCCCCATGAGCTTGCCCCATGTGGACTCTGCTTCAGCCCAATGTTGGCTAATGCCCCTGTTATACCTGTTGTTAAGAGTTTGAATAATACCTTGCACAAAACTAATTTACACAAATTCACACAATTCTTTACCCATTCTAGATATACGTACATTTTAAAAGAAATTATAGTATTTATTCACCCAAATAAAACTTAAATTGAAGACCAGCTCAGATGAAGAGAAAAAATTCCATAACCACAAGGAAAGGTACATTTGCACAACCCAGTTGGCTGCCCCGTAAAATGAGCTGTCCTGCCTAGGAGTCCATTACCAGGGTCACTGCCTCAGATGTGGTCAGTTCAGTTTCCACTATTTCTTCCTTTCTTCTACATCTGAATGTGTATGACTTCTAAGTAACTCTTTTGGTCTTGAAGTGTTTTGATTTCCCTACAATGTCTTCCATTGAGTGATAATGTAGGTAGTCTCCAGATGGAAGGAGACAAAGATCCCTTCCTTCAGCTCTAGCTGTGGGAATTTGGGCCCTTCCCTTAACCTCTTTTGGGACTTTTCTCATCCTCTTTTTCTCCTTTCTCCAGTATTGGATATTCAGCAACATCACTTATCTAGCCATTTTACTCCCTAGATTACTAGATGGCTTCTAAGGTCCCTTTCATCCATTATATACAAATGTAAAGTATCCTAAGAGAAACTTGGTGCATAAATGATTCATAGGTCAGCAAAGGAAAGGACTCTAATTTAATGTGGGTAGTAAGTCCGGCTTCTGCTTAGAGCATGTCTGCTTTCTGCTTGGCTTCTCTTCTAATCTCAGTAAGCCGGAGCTGCTTTCATTTTATTACTTCATACAGTAGTTATCTTTCCATTTTGAAATGAACCTCTAGGAAATTCCCAAGTTCAGCCAGAACCACTACTCCTGGTCATTTCTTGGCAGCTCTTGCTTCCCCCCAAATCGTAGTGTCTGCTTTCCCTTACCAGTTTTCATTTTATGTTCTCTTAGTTCAATATCTTCCAGTGCTCCTTCCCCTCCTTAGCCTGTCTGTTACTGCCCCAACTGGGTTATATTGCCCACTGCATAGAAGGAAGCTAATTCACTGAGACAGCAGAGGTTGCCTCAGAGAAAGAATTTAATATCACAGGACACCAAGCGAGGAGACAGTAGAAATTTCTCAAATCCATCTTCTTGAGTATTTTGGGGCCAGAGTTTTTAAATATAGTTTGGCAGAAAAAGGGCTAGCTAGGGAATTGGGTCTGCCGATTAGCTGGTGATGAACTCATAGGGTTGGGAAACAGAAATTGTCTTCTTATGCTGAGTCAGCTTCCAGGTAGAGGGTCACAGGAGCTTTTGAGTCACTTCCTAAGTGTGGCCACTGGTCTGGTTGGCATCTGGTGGTCCACTCGAATGCAGAATCTGGACAATATCTCAAAGACCAGTCTTAGGTTTTATAATAATGATGTTATCTATAGAAGCGATTAAGAAAGCTACGAATCTAAAAAGAAGCCGCCGCCTCCCGACGCCAACCCCGACAACGAGCCGCCGCCGCCTGGGCCACTGCCCCCGGCGGCGGGGGTGTGGGCGTAGGCGGCGGCGGCACGGGCGTGGGCGGCGGCGACCGTGACCGTGACTCAGGTGTTGTGGGAGCCCGTCCCCGGGCTTCGCCACCGCCACAGGGCCGCTACCGGGGCCGCCGGGCGCTCTCCACCGCTGGGCACTGACCGTGCCTCCTTGGCGCAGTGGCGGGCCCCCGGCCACAACAGGCCTCTCCTCCTCCTTGTGGGGGCCCTGGTGGTCCCGGCAGTGGTCCCGGGGACGCGCTAGGTGCAGCAGCGGCGGGCGTGGGTGCGGCAGGCGTGGTGGTGGGCGTGGGCGGTGCCGTGGGCGTGGGTGGCTGCTGCTCGGGGCCGGGGCACAGCAAGCGGCGGCGTCAAGCTCCCGGCGTTGGCGCTGTTGGTGGAGGCAGTCCCGAGCGTGAGGAGGTTGGCGCGGGCTACAACAGCGAGGACGAATATGAAGCGGCTGCAGCACGCATGGAGGCCATGGACCCTGCCGCTGTGGAGCAGCAGGAGCACTGGTTTGAAAAGGCCCTACGAGACAAGAAGGGCTTCGTCATCAAGCAGATGAAGGAGGACGGCGCCGGTCTTTTCCGGGCTGTAGCTGATCAGGTATATGGAGACCAGGACATGCATGAGGTGGTGAGAAAGCACTGCATGGACTATCTGATGAAGAATGCTGACTACTTCTCCAACTACCTCACAGAGGACTTCACCACCTACATTAACAGGAAGCGGAAAAACAACTGCCATGGCAACCACATTGAGATGCGTACCAATACAGCACAGAGCCCATCAACACCTTCCATGGGATACATCAAAACGAGGACGAACCTATTCGTGTCAGCTACCATCGGAATATCCACTATAATTCAGTGGTGAATCCTAACAAGGCCACCATTGGTGTGGGGCTGGGCCTGCCATCATTCAAACCAGGGTTTGCAGAGCAGTCCCTAATGAAAAGTGCCATAAAAACATCAGAGGAGTCATGGATTGAACAACAGATGCTGGAAGACAAGAAACGAGCTACAGACTAGGAGGCCACGAACGAGGCCATTGAGGAGCAAGTGGCTCGGGAATCCTACCTGCAGTGGCTGCGGGATCAGGAGAAACAGGCCCGC
>VBSM01003200.1:12615360-12634396 GCA_008086735.1 Cheirogaleus medius
AATATTTGTACCCCCATAATATGCTGAAATAAAAAAAAATAAAAAAATAAAAATTCTTTAAATGGCAAAAAATAAAAAAAAATTAAAAAAAAAACTCTCAATCCCTCTTTACCTACAGAAAATTAAAGAAAGAATGGAGCTATTAAAACCACAAGTGCATCTTCAGATGTTTTATTCTAATCTCTTAACCTTTGTTGGGTCCTGAATCCCTTTGAGACTATGGAGAGAGTAAAGAATTGCTCCC
Source organism: Cheirogaleus medius (assembly GCA_008086735.1). Lineage (NCBI taxonomy): Eukaryota > Metazoa > Chordata > Mammalia > Primates > Cheirogaleidae > Cheirogaleus > Cheirogaleus medius. The sequence continues at coordinate 12,615,605 of VBSM01003200.1, forward strand.
CCAAAATGCACATACAGTGCAGACTACATTGATAGGTAATTTCAGGGACTTCCTAGGCTCACTGAAGGCCAAACTAGGGCTTGTGAAAAGCCCATGGACCCCAAGTTAAGAATTCATATTCAATAAACCAGTAACCCCTCTCTGTTCCCATCCAGCAGGTATAATTATCTTTAGGATGTGTCAAAGAGATTTTCTCATCTATTTTTCTATTAGTCATAGCTACTAAATGTCAAAGAAACCTCATCAACCAACTTCCTGCCTATTTGCCCAGAGGCTACAATCAGAAAGCATAACTGATGACATGGGTCAGTTTCTCACTGATTACCTGAGAGGAAATCTTTATTCCTTTTAGGCCTTCTAGCTTCTGGCAGCCCCATGGCCAGGACACTAACTTGTAAGGTTTACTACCTGTGACAGCATTCATCATTGTCCAATTTAGCCACTGTAACATTAACTAAAGTCATTGTTAATCTTGCCTTCTCTTTTTGCTAAAATTGTATCCCTGTGGTATCCTTTGGTTCACAAAATTATTAAGATTATTTCCTTTCTAACCACTCCCTTCTTTTCTGGATTTTACATAGTATATTTTCAATTTATTATTCCCAAAGTGGCATGTGGTTTTACAACAGCACCTATATTGATTATTCCAGTGCACTGTTAGTAAACTCCCACAGTGGCAAAGGTATAGGTCAATCTCTGATTACTGTCAGTCTCTGCTAGCCTTTCCTCTCACCCTGCCTCTGGCACATAATGAGAATTTCTCAAATGCCATTTTCCAAAATTAGTCATTGCTTAAATAGTAAAAGAAATTCTTTTAAAATTGGCTTAAATAACTTAATTAAGAAGATCAACTGTAGAAGCTGTAATTTGAAGGGCTGGAGAATTCTCCTTTTTTAGAAGATTTCTTTAGTTTTGTTTTATTTTGTTGGGAGGGTTGCTTTTGTTTTAGCAAATCTTAAACAATTTTGTTTTATTTTTCTTGTGGGGAGGTGGAGAGGTTAGTCATTAAAGAAATAAATTCTTTAAAATGTACAATGGGACAAAAGATTCTGATATTATTTAAACAATATTCAATGTATGTGACAGTAGCCTATTGCATATTTTATGTATATAGCTATACTGACCTCATTTGGTTTTACTGGCTTCTCTTTAAAAATGTTTTTAAAAGTATATCTAGGAAGAGAAGCAATTGAGAGTGTGTGAGGCACCAAATCGATAACAAGCAGATTAAGAAAGACTCCTTAATTATTGGTGAAATCTTTAGCACCTTTGTCCAATCAGCTGTCTGTTAACTGGCATTGTATTCTCTCTGGAGAAACTGACTAGATCAAGAAAAAACTCACAGAGACTGAAAGGGATCTCTCAAAAAAACAGTCAGTGATGACCCTATAGTGAATTCTCCCATATGGAACTTCAGATAGCATTTTCGTGTCTTATTGTTAAATATGTGTGGAAAGCGAAATGCCTCCAGGCATTGAGAAAAGCTTCTCATGAGAAAAACAGACCAAAACAAACATACAAGCCAAGAATGGGGTACAAAAGAAATAGAGACAATGTAATGAGCTGAAGAAAACTTGAAAACAAAACAAAAACTACCATTAATAGCTACAGAGAAGTTAAAGAAAATATTGTGCTCATGAAATAGCAATGAGAAAAAGAAAAAGTCAGAGAACGGGACAAACTCTTAGAAATTAATAATTCAATAAGGAAGGAAAGGGAGATAATGGAGAAATCACCCAGAATGTAGAACACATAAAGAGATGGAAAAAGAAAAGAAAATCAAATAATCTGTTCAGAAGCTTTTTTCTTAATAAGAGATTCAGAAAGAGAAGACAGAGGAATAAAAAGTAATAAAACTCCCAGAACTGAAGGACATAAGTTTATCTGATTAAAAGTGCCTACGGTGGCGGGCACGGCTATAATCCCAGTTACTCAGGAGGTTGAAGTAGGAGGATCTCTTGAGCCCTAGAGTTCAAGGCCTGCCTGGACAAGACCTCATCAATTAAAAAAAATTAATTTTTTTTAAAAAGTGCCTACTTAGCACCTAGTATAATGAATGGGAAACCAAGACACACACTAAAACCACTACCCTTCTGATTTTTCCTTTAGTTTTTCTTCTGAATCTCTATTCCTCATTCCATCCTTCATGTTGTTTCCCTGCCTTCTGTCCTTGACTTTTACCTTTTCCTACTTGCTTAAACTACCTCCATGTGTCATGACATACAATTTCATGATTTTATGTATATCAGTGATTCCCAGATATTCAGTTGACTCTTTCCCTTGGACTCCAGACCTACTTCCTGGAAGCCCCCCACTCTGGTAGCCATCACTTCTCATATATGTCTAAAAGTGAACTTGTTTCCTTATAACTTTTTGCCTTCTAATGAACCTATTTATCTTTCTGTATTCCCTATTGCAGTAACTGAAAATATTAGGTCATTAAATATGAAATGTCCAATTTTGAATCAATAGTTTATTATATCTTAAACAAGAAGCAGTATAATTTATCATAAGTATTCATCTAAACTATCGACACAGTTTGGTCATCTTTATGGTAGCTTTTTATGCCAGTAGTGAGGAAGCCTAGAAAGTGAATGGCAATGAAATCACAAAAGGCATTTTCCATAGCTTGTTGAGAATTGAATATTTTTCCTTGCAAGACATGGTCCAAAGCCTGGACCATGTGGTAGTCAGTTGGTGCAAGGTCTGGTGAATAAGTCCAGCTTCTGTAGTTTGAGCAGTGTAGTTTACATGACATGTGGTCGAGCATTGTCTTGCAAGAGGATTTGCCTGTCTCTGTTGACCAGTCTCGGCTGTTTAATCACACCCTCCTCATCATTTCATCCAATTGGTTGCAGTAGACATCCACTGTAATGGATTGACAAGGTTTCATGAAGCTGGTCTTCCTATCTCTATGAATTTTCTAAATCTTTCTTTCTTACACAGTACTATCAAGAAGTACAAATAAGATTCATTATGTAAAATATCTCTTTACAATATATGGTATTTTGCTATCATTATCTACAGCGTCTGTTTTAGTTATCTATTATTGCATAACAAATTGCTCTAAAACTCAGTGCCTTAAAACAACAATAGCCATGTATTATTTCTCATAGTTTCTGTGGGTACAGGATTAAACAACAGGGATGGCAAGTCTACTCCACAATGACTGTGGCCTTTGCTGGAAGACCCTGGGGCTAGAGGCTAGAAACATCTGAAGGCTTGTTTACTGACACATCTGGCAACTGATGCTGGCTGTCACCTGGGGACCTTTTTGAGGCTATTAGCTGGAACACCAGACATGATTTCTCCATGTGGCTTGGGCTTCCCATACCATGATGGCTAGGTTCCAAAGGCATGCATCTCAAGAGAGAAAAAAGGGCAAGAGAGATAGTCACCCAAATAGAAGTCATACTATGACATGTGGTCCTCCAGATCCCCAAGTGTTGCCCCTCGATGGAATCCAAACTTTGGATTCAGTCAAAAGGCGGCACTCAAGTATCCAGAAGGCCAGAGGTTCCCCATCCCACTGTAACTGCATTCTGTTGGGGGAGACAGTTACAAAAGTTACAAAGATCCACTCAGCTTCAATGGAGAAGAACATAGACCCCACCTCTCAGTGGAGGCATGTCAGTGTTACGTTGTGAAAAGAGCACGTGAGAGGAGATAGGAGTTGGTGTGGCCATATTTGGGAATGTCGTCTGCCATAGCGTGTGTCCAACATAGTTCCCAATTTCACTACTAGAAGGATTTCTCTAAAATTAGCTCCTTTAATTTACCTTAACTGATAGATAATCAGTTGAGGAAACAGGTATCCTATTTTCTCTAATTAGGAAATTGAGATGTACACATTGAAAAGATGAAAACCATGAGATAATGATGTAGCTATTCATAGACAAAAATATATACATGTTTCTTGAAAGCAAGGTAATTATTAAAATGTTTCTGTTAAAGAAGCTGTTCTAATTAATAGCTTTAATGTTGTTTGAAAAGTGCTTCCTAGTCAAGTAAACATTTTAATATGAATAACATTGTTTATGAACATTATATTTATAGTTTGGGTATAAAAGTATTTTTCTAGGTTCTTGATTGACTTGAAATATTCAAATACATAATTACTTCCTTTCCTTGACATATATACGTAGGGCAGATAGGTTATGAAGTATATTTTTATCATATAAATTCTCTAACCAAATTACTTTACCTCTCTAAAATGTCAGTTTCCTCATCTGCAATATGGAAATAATAATAGTACCTACCTCACAGAGCCGACATGAGGATTAAATCAGTTAATGTATGTAAAGTGCTTGGCACCTAATAAGTACTAAGAAAAAAGTTAGACATAGAAAGTACATGGATGTGTTAATGATATTTTGCATGTATGTACATATGAAAAGCCATAGCATAATTGAATTCATTTTCAAAAAGGTATTCAAAGGATAAGGCAATATGGTTAATGAAATTATTTTGTCAAGTTCTTTCATTTAAGAACATATTGTTTCTTACTTTAATTATTTGCTTTTTTCCTAGTTCGAAAAAGAAAAACAGCATGATATTCGATCATTCTTTTTACCAAAACCTAAAGAAAGACAGTTGGTGACCTCCTGTGATGAATCAAGGATATTCCAGGAGAAAAAAACTGTAGTGGCATCAGACCACAGAAAAATAGTTGCAAGAGATACCACTGATTATGAAAGTGATTTTGAATCTGAAGCTAAAAGATTGAAATTGGTTGCCACCAATGACCACTGCAGTCCTCCTGAGAAGACACCATCATGGCCCAGGCAAACCAAAGCTCCACTCATGGATGGTGTCCATGAAGCCCAGTCCCAGTCAACCACTCTAGCTGTCCCTAGAGAAGGCTGGCAGTGTGATTTCTGTACCTATATCAATAATTCAGTGTTACCTTATTGTGAAATGTGTGAGAATCCTCAAGGCAGTGCTGGTGAGTACACAGAAGGTGACCATGGAGGTGGGGGCTGACAGTGGTGTCTTTGGATAACCTGTGCTTTTAGAGACTGCTGTTATCAAGGTTAGTGTGACTCAGCACGACTTTAGCTTTTAAACGGGAGTAAGAACTTCACATAGTGAAGACTGAATTTATCCCTTGTGGAATGTGAAAATCTCCCAGTTCTGTCAAGAATGTATATCCCCAAGCGTCTGTGATATGGCATTAATTTGGCACAAATGGACATTTCTGATTAATGTCAGCAGGATGTGAATTCAGTGGGTAGGAAAAGAAGCTCTGTTGCTATAGTAGCAAATAAGCCTTATAGTCATAGACCTGCTGTTTTCTTTCCTCTGTAGATAATACTTGTTTTTAAGGAAATTATAGATTATTTTTATGTTTAAATAGCAAAATAATCCAGTGTATCTTCTTTGCCTAGTCAGTATACATTGTGCCATTTTTCTTGCTTGACGAATCATCAAAATTCCTTTATAAATCTTCTTTTAAGAACCAATTTGATGTCTGTTTTATGGGTTCATTTGTTTCTAAAACAAAGTCAGAAATCATAAACTTACCTCAGGTATGTTTTTATAGCATGATATGCCATTTCCTGATGTTTAGTTTCTGAAATGGTTATTAATACCCATGGTTGTTACAAAAAAAAATCATTAGTGTTCTTTTGTTTCCAATTTTAGAGAGCATTTTTATGGTAATGAAACATGCCAAGTTGACAGTTTTGAAAACTGGACATACTCATTTTATTTTATCAATTGTAATAATTTCACACATCTAATTTTCTATCATACATTAATTCTTCAGAATATAGACATTGACCAAAACTCAGCTAAGATGTAAACTCTGATACTGCAATTCCTTCTTCCTGCTTTGCTTTCCTCTCTGTCTTAGTTCTGATCTGAAGGAAAATTTAATCAGGAGCTGAATCTTCCCTCTTTCATTTCTGAGCGCTCCCACCAAAATTGACAAGTCTGCCATCTGGGTGGTTATATTTGTCATGTGGACGCCTGTTGTCTATGAACTAAATTGGAATCACAAGCTTATTCCATGTAATATCCCTACCACAATTAGCATGATCCCATGCAATTCCCAACTGCTACAGGCAATAAAAATAAAGTATATCGTGACTATAAAATAATCAGTTCACATTAAGTATATACCTTGAGAGATTTAGCAACAAAAATCATAGTTTAATATGGGTTTTATTGTTCTGACTTTTCCTCTGTGATACCAAGAGCAACAATGAAAGTTCCTAGACACGTGATTTAATAAGTAACCTGTCAAGCAACTAAAAAAAAACCTGACTACCTTTTCTGAATATAAAAGTCTGATTAGAGAGAAATATTCTCAGTAACAGTGATATTACTATATGTAAAAGTTATAATTATTAGATTTACATTACTCTAAATTGGCAACCTTGATTTGGATGCACCCCAACAGTATTGAAAAGTGGAATTAATTCTAATTCATCTAAATTTTTAAGTAATGCCTTCCATATAACACTTTGAGGAAAGAGTAGAATTCAGAAACTTAGAAGAGCAATATCAGAATGTTACAGACTACGAAGGTTGCTGATACAGTCTCTAATGCAATAAAGAAAATTTGGTATAGTATATATTGAATGCTAATATTTGTCAATATGTAGCACTTCTCTTGTGCTTTGTTCTTAACATCTGTATTTCATACAACATCTTATACCTCATATCGTCCAAATTTATATCTCTCACTTGAATTCCAGGCTGGATCTATCCAGTGGCCTATGTAACATCTTCGCCTGGATGTCCAATGGATTCCTCAAGCTTAACATGTCCAAAATAGAACTCTTGATTCTTCACCACTGCCACATCTAACACCCAAATCTTCTCTTCTTTGATCTTTACCACATCACGCTAAAAACCTAGGCAGTATCCTTGATATCTTCCTTGACTCCTACACTCAATCCATCAGGTAACCTCCAGAATAAATCTTGATTCCAGCCACTTTATTGCTACCATCCTACTCAAGCCACCATCATCTTTCTTCGAGACCTTAATAGCTTCCATACTAGTCTCCCTCATTGTGATCCTTCTGTGCACCGCAGCCAGAGTGATCTTTTAAAAACTTAGATCATTATTATTCCTTTGCCTAAAACTGTATAGTGGGTTACAGTTACATTTATAATCTAATCCAAGAATATAGGCCCTGAGGCCAGGCTTCCTAGGTTCCTGAACAGCTCTCAAATCAAGTGGAACTCCTGAGAGGTTGGCCCTTACGACTTTTGGTATGGTAGTACTCCCTGCAACCCCTTACTCACAAAACTTTAATTGTGTTGTTTATTTATTTGTTTACATTATTGTCTATCTCTGCCATTTAGAATGGAATCTCCAGGAGGCAGGCACTTACCTGTCTTGTTCCTTACTGTCTCTTCAGCACCTAGACTAGTAGTGGGTGTATAGTAGGCTCCCGATTTATGTTTTAAAAGAAGGAACAAACATTATTCACTTTGTTTCTTTTTAAAGACATAGCTGTGACTTTTTAAACTGTACTTTTAAATGTAAATTATTGTTCGATTTTAATAATTGTACATTTAGATAGCCTCAACCACATCCAGGATAAAAACAAAAGTAAGAAGGATGATTCTCAGAAAAATAACTCCACAAAAGTTCAAACTAGCTCAGACTGTGAAAAACAAGTCCTTGCACAGTCAGAACCTGACCAGTTGGCTGAGAGCAAGGAAGAAACATCAAAAATTGAAAGGGAAGACAGACTTACACCCCAGCCAGGTAATGGTAAGTCTTGTTTCCATTTCCAGCATCCAAATAATAGCTACATACTTTAATACGTAATACAGTTATTAGATTTGCAATTACTACCTTGTTCCAGGTTCCTTTTATTCCCTTTTATATTAAAAATGCCAACCATTTGTAACCACATACTTAAACACCAGATGGCTGGAAGAGCTGAGTGTGTCTGTTGGCATTCAGACATTACACATAGAGCAAAACCGATAAATAGCTGCATGTGCTGCCACCAGGCCTGTTGCCCAGCCTCAGCTAAGCCTAGCCCATTCACACAGTGAGGGTGCTGTTTTGATATTTGGGAGGTGCTTATGGACAAAACAGTAAGATTGACAGATGATTAACAACCACTTAGCATATCATTAATCCTTTACACAAAAATTCTTTTAGATGGCTATACTTAATGAGCGTATTTTTAAAAAGTGTTTTTTAAAAAAAACGTTTTTAAGGAACATAATTTCAAGGCTATATGAATCATGACTGCATTTGGAACCAACTATGTAATGTTTCACATTTATTTAATTTTTGGTTGATTCCATTCATTATTTATAGCTGTGATGGTTAGCAAATACCAGCCTGTATGGCATATATCACCGTCTTTTATGGGCCAGCTGGCAAAAGCCTATAAGTACTTTTGGGTTATTTTCCTTGTTACTTATTTAGTGACCACAGTAACCTACAAACAGATACATATCCTTATTAACACAAACCCAAAATTGTTAGGATGAGACTATTGAAGTTTTTCTTCTAAGTTATTAATGGTTGCTTTTAAATACCAATAAAATTTGGAGTCAGATTCATAGCCTTAAAATGAAGTGTTGGCCAGGCACGGTGGCTCACACCTGTAATCCCAGCAGTTCGGGAGGCTGAGGCAAGAAGATCGCTTGAGGCCAGAAGTTTGAGACCAGCCTGGGCAACATAGTGAGACCCCATCTCTACACAAAAAATAAGAAAATTCGCCAAGCATGGTGGCATGCACCTGTAGTCCTAGCTACTTGAGAGGCTGAGGGAATAGGATCTCTTGAGCCCAGGAGTTCAAGGCTGCAGTGAGCTATGATCATGCTACCACACTCCAACTTGGATGATAGAGCAAGACCCTGTCTCTTAAAAACCAAAAGAAAAAACAAAGCAAACACAAATCATCATAGATTTCTGCATCTGAGAAAGTAATTAAAAAGGTCATGGAGGAACTATGACAGAGGTTAAGAGCACAGGCTCTGGAACCAGATTACTGAATTTAAATCCTCTTACTGTTGGTGTGACCCTGGGCAAGTTAATGTGCCTCAGTTTCCTCTTGTGTAAAATGCACTATTTATGTCTAAGAAGTGTTAGTATATGTACTTAGAATGGTGCCTAGTACATTCTGTGTGCTTGCTAAGTGTTAACTATAATTATTATTTAGACCAGCTTTGATAATCCTTTTTCCCTTGTAGAATAAATTAGACAGTAAGACTGAGAAAGGGCTAAATAAGAAGAGATTATTAGAAAAGAAGCTTGTCTACTCATCTCCTTTTGTGAATGTGCAGCACCAGGGCATAGGGAATCAGGCATAAGTGGCCCTCAACATAGCTGTATTGCTGCTGATAATCAAAATGGTGCCCATTCAGTCTCAACTTAAATCCGCCCTAGCAAAAGGGATAGATTCTAAATTCCCTCAAGACAAATAACAACTCTTGTTGACAAGAAATCCTTCCTATGTCTAACTTGTATTTTTTTCAGTTAATTCTGAATATGTTTGTTTCTTGTTAGGTCATTAGCAAAAATGTGAAGCAACTTGTGCCACATAAGCTGATATGTTCTTAGATTGCCTATCACGGTAGTTTTATTTTGAGCCTAGACACACATTCTTTGTCAAATATATTGATATTTTTTACATAGCTATTTCATCATTCTAACCTACAGAAGATTAAAATAAGCCATTTTAGATAGCTTCAGGTTCTCTTTTTTCTTCTTTATTAGAACAGTTGAAGAGTTCAGACACTTTGCCAGTATATGACACCTTAATGTTTTGTGCAAGTAAGAACACTGACCGGATTCACCTCTATACTGAGGTAAGCATCATGCAGTTCTGTAGCTTGAAACATTAAAATGACTTCCTTTTTTCATTTTTCAGTGGAAATATTTAATTTTGTTAACAATGAGACAAGCATCTAATTATTTGCCTCCTTAAAGCTAATTTCTAAATTCCTGTGTAAAATCTAAAGACCATGAGAGACAGAACAATGTAGTCATTAAGAATACAGATCTCAAGGGCAGACCACCTCAACTCAAATCTCTTACTAACTGTGTAATCTTGGAAACATTACTCAAGTGCTCTGTGCTTCAGTTTCCTCAACTATAGAATGTGGAGAGGATCCGTTGCAAGGATAAAACGAGCTGAGTCCGGTGAAATACTTAGCACAGTGCCCAGCCAACATGAACTCTCAGTAGATGTAGCTCCTGCACTACTTGTTTGTAGCAACAGGAGCAGCAGTAGACCTGCTTATTCATATTGAGTAAATTCTAGGAAGCTTTGTCATATGATTGCTGATTCCTGCTATGGCCTAGATTAGCAGTGCCTGAAATTTTGTTTGTTTGTTTTAGAGACAGGGTCTCACTCTGTCACCCAGGCTAGAGTGCAGTGGCATTATAGCTCACTGTAATCTCGATCTCCTGGGATCAAGGAATCTTTCCACCTCAACCTACCAAGTAGCACACCACCACTCCTAGACAATTTCTTTTTAATATAGAGACTGGATCTCACTATGTTTCCCAGGCTGGTCTCCAACTCCTGGCTTCAAGTGATCCCCTCCTCAACCTCAGCCTCCCGAGGTGCTGAGATTACAGGCATGAGCCACTGTGCCCTGCCCTAGAGAGCTTTTGTTTATATGGGTTATATCTATTGATATTTCCTGTATTTGAAATTAAAATGGAGGCTCTTAAATATATTCATTTATTCACTTAAAAGTAGCAATAATAAACCCATTTTATATTTATATAAACATTTCATTACAAATAATTATCTTTTCTAAGGCAAAATATATTTAATGAGAAGAGTATTATTGTTTTACATTTTTAGCAATTTTCTCTAAAGTCTTAATAGAAGACAATAGGATTCTCATATCTGCCTCTGCATTCAGTTTGTTGAGATATCACATCATGTACCCACTGGGAAAACTTAGCCATACATTTGTGAGAGAATGAGAGAGAAAAAGGCAAATAGTATTAATATCATACTATTAATATGAAAACACTTCTGACTTTGTGGCACCTCTGGAAGGATCTCAGAGATCGTGTAAGAATCTATGGCCTAGGTAAACTAGTGTGAGTATTTGAGGAAAAAATTGCTGAGATTATGAATCTATTATTTGGTCTACAATTGCAAATTTCTAATCTTTATAAGTATAATATTTGTAACTTTTTAAACTTGTGGTCCATTTTATTGATATGTGAAAAGATAACTTATGGTGGAGATGACCAAACCTTCAGTTACAGGTTTTCCATTAAACCAAATATAGATATAGATAGATGATGTGCCATGTAATAATCTTCATTTAGGAGGAAATGGCTAGGATCATGAACACCAAGATCCCCCTGCAGCCTCCAGCATGGGACCAAAGCTGAGAGAAAGACACTAAGAACCAAACCAGGCACAACGCTCCTCTGGTAGGCTTGGAGCCCAGTCTGCCATGTGAAGCCGCTAGACTCCAATGGTGACCCAGACTATGGAGAGTACCAATAACTCCTCTGCTCAGTGCCTGAGCCACCCTCATCGCTTATGTGGGAGGAACTGTAGACTGTGCTTCTTTCTCAGACCATCACATGAGAGAAACAGAGAAGTGGTCCCCAGATGAGCTTGAAGGTAGATAGGCCCACAGCAGACACCTGACAGAGCACACCACAGGAATTCAGAAGCCCTTAAACTCCTTGAGGAGTTAACCTGTACTCTGTATTGTGAAACCTCTGCCTCCTGGATCATCTGATCAGTGTTTTATTCCTCTTGGGGTGGAGATAGGGAGAGAAACTGTGAACTCCAGGTAGAGGGTAGAGCTTGCCTCCTGCCAAACTAAACTAGAGCAACAGCCTCACTGACCTGTATTCTGGCTCTGCCACCCGGCCTATGTAACACGGGCCACCGCATCTTCTTGACATCTGTTAATGGTCTCAAATGTATTTTTATGACTGTTACACATCGCTGTATCCTAAAATGTTATCACTCAGTTAATTTTCTAAACACAAGACTCTAAGTAGATGAAATGTTAACCTGTCTTTTTGCAGGTACAGTGGAGTTGAGATGAAAACTTTCCTTTTCTGGGAGGCCGAGGCGGGTGGATAGCTCAAGGTCAGGAGTTCGAAACCAGCCTGACCAAGAGCGAGACCCCGTCTCTACTAAAAATAGAAATACATTAATTGGCCAACTAAAATATATAGAAAAAATTAGCCGGGCATGGTGGCGCATGCCTGTAGTCCCAGCTACTCGGGAGGCTGAGGCAGAAGGATTGCTTGAGCCCAGGAGCTTGAGGTTGCTGTGAGCTAGGCTGACGCCACGGCACTCACCCTAGCCTGGGCAACAAAGTAAGACTCTGTCTCAAAAAAAAAAAAAAAAAAAAAAAAAAAAAAAAGAAAACTTTCCTTTTCACTTTAGAAGAGCTAAAGTAAAATCTAGAAGTAGAAATTTGGATAAAAAGCCTAGCTGACTGTCTAAAAGAACACCCCTTAAAAGGAAGAGCAGTAACAGACATTTAGCATCCTGTGTTGTATTAAAACTATTTATTTCAGCCAAAATCCCAAATCTAATTCAGGGTTTAGAATTATATATTATAATTATATATTTAAACTTTAATCAGTATGTAAGTACTTTTTGTGTTTTTGTTTTTTGGGGTTTTTTTTTTCCAAATAGTGGGAGCTGTAGCATTTCTTTTTGGCTGAGAGAATTAGAATATGAGTTCCACTATTATTCATTTAATAGATTTTCGTGTGAGAGGTTCTTCTTCCCCTTTATAAAAAAATTACCTCTACTTATGCTTAACTGACTACAGCCCTGTATGTGGTTACTTTTAACCCTTAAGATTTCAGGATATTGTGCAGCTGATCATTGGAACCGAAACACACTCCTATTTACTCTCCAGGTGGTAGATTGGCAGAGTCCTCATGGACTAACTTTGCAACATTGCTTTCGGGACCAATTTTTCAAATAATTTCTCTAGAATTATTCTTTCTACCTTCTTACTTCCTTGCTGTGTAACAATGGACAAGTACATGAACCCATTTGAGGAAGGTTATTCAGATTATTCCTTGACGTACTTCTTTGATGTGATACTTACATTGTCAATGATTATAAATGTGTTTATCTGAGATTTGGGAGTGGACATGCTACTGTTAACTTTTAGGATGTAATATTCTTCTGTACTGATTTGCAATGTCCAGTTTTATTGTTTTGATGCTTGTTTTCAAGATTAGGCAGTAAAGAAGAGTATGACAGGGTGGTAAACAGCATTCCAGGCTGAAGGCATAGGCTCTGGTTAGGCACGGGCAGTGGAGGCACAGAGAGCTCAGCAGAGAGCCTGCCTCCTTCCTGGCTCATCACTCTTCAGGGGAGCCCTGTGGGATAGAGCTTGTCTAGGTAAACCGTAGTTTGTCTCTCGGAGACTGGGCATATTATGCCATAATACAATTATTTTCTTTTAAAATTGTTACAACTGCCTACACAAAAATGGATTAATAATGTGTCTTGTAATCTATAATCAGGATGGAAAACAGATGAACTGTAATTTCATTCCTTTGGATATAAAATTAGACCTTTGGGAAGATTTACCAGCAAGCTTTCAGCTGAAACAAAATCGCTCATTGGTAAGAATAGTTTTAAATAAAATAGCTTCATATGTTTTAAATAAAATTGTTTTAGTAATTTTAATGATCATTTTTAGTTTAGTAAAAAAAGTACTTTGTGGCCTTTTGCAGAGTCAAATCACTGGTTGCATTTTCATCAATCCAGGCAGTGCCTACTAATCCTACTAATTACCCCAGTGCTAAGAATAAACATAAAATCTGCTTCCTTGGCAAATGATCACACCTAGAGTTGCTGTTTCTGTGGATAGAATCATCCTCACATCATTTAATTTCTCATTCACAGGATTAGCAACTGTGATATTTGTATCTGACAGAATCACATTTTATCTTTTAAGGTTAAGTTCTCACAATGACAAATTCTGAAAGCAGGAATAATACCATGTTGGGTGATTCTTGATTCATTGTCAGAAGCACCAGCATGCAGCTCCAGGCTAAGTACCTGCCAGAGAGGCCTTCATTCTGATCTGCAGCTGATTTACCTTCACTGCTGAGAAAGGTCGTCATATACAGGGATTGACCCAGCATGCAGTATACCATTTTTTATAAGAAAATAGTGATTACTTTTTTACCCTTTGGGTGGAAATGAAGCATTACTCACAGGTCATCTGCACCTGTCTTAAAGGAAAAAGTAGCAGTACCTGTTTTCTTTGGTAATATCTAATCCTGATTCTCAGAGTCCCTGATAATACCCAGTTATGTATAATTGACTAGTAAGTAAGAGTAATGGTAAGCCTAATAAAAATGTCCCAGATTTATTGATGGCTTTTTCCTATGGTAACTTAGGCATCATTTACAAAGTGATTCTCAGATGCTGCACTGTCATTCTCTGTCACCCAGTTTTGCCTTTGCCTTCGCTGCAGTCTGTTCTTCCACACCTCTTCTGGTCTCAGTGAGCACATTATCACTGTTGGTCCCTGTGTGTGTTAAGGGCACACATCATATGTCCTGAAACGTGCCTTCAGAGAATCTTTGAATTGAAAGAGAGCTCTTGAGAAATGGCCATAGACAGTTTACAGTAAAGATATGAAAACTACATCAAATTGAAGAAAGCCTTAAATTGCGGAATTCAAAAGCCTATATTGGGGATATGACAAACATCAGTGTCCTGATGTTGTAAATAGCCTCGCTTTCAAAGGAAGATGCCTGGTAAGCTGTTAACTCATTTTATTATCTCATTTTTCTGCCAGATTTTGAGGTTTGTTCGAGAATGGAATAGTCTAACTGCCATGAAGCAAAGGATAATCAGGAAAAGCGGGCAGCTGTTCCGTAGCCCAATTCTTGTCTTAGAAGAGATCGCAAAGCAACAAACCAAACAAAATTGCACCACAAGGTATGAGTTGTCTTTCTTTTTTTATTTTGTATTATATTGCTTTTCATGGTTCTTTCTTTCTTTCTTTCTTTTTATAAGATAGGGTCTCACTTTGTTGCCTAGGCTGAAGTACAGTGGCACCATCCTAGCTCACTGCAGCCTTACACTCCTAGGCTCAAGTGATCTGCCTCAGCTTCCCAAGTAGCTAAGACTACAGACATGGACCACCACGCCCAGCTGCTTTTTCTGTTTTTTTATTGAGACTAGGTCTCACTATGTTGCCCAGGCTGGTCTTGAACTCCTGGCCTCAAGCAATTCTCCTGGCATCATGGTTATTTCTACGTAGGATCTCTGGCATCTTCTGGAACCACTAATGAAATTCCAAAGAGCTAAGAGAAAACTATACGTAAATCACAGCTATATTATTTTATAGCAACATCATTAGATATTTAGTGAATTTGATCAAATCTGCTGAAAGATGATGTCCCCATCCTACTCTAAGAAATGCGCAAAGGACTCTTTGGAGAAAGAAGATATTTTAAAATTTTTTTAGTGTGTCTGTAAGTGGTTCAGCTTGTATCAGATGTTGTCATAGGACTCACAATTCTCTCCGTTGTATTTTTAAAAAAAAGAAAAAAAGATCTGCTGAAAGAGATCAGGCTGTCCAGAATCTTACTCACATGAGTCCCACTCATTCACAGAAAGGTCAGCACCATGGATTGGCACAACCTGTGACCTGCCAAGCCTTGAACACATTTTTTTTTTTGAGACTGAGTCTTACTCTTTCACCCTGGGTAGAGTGCAGTGGCATCATCGTAGCTCACTGCAACCTCAAACTCCTAGGCTCAAACAATCCTCCTGCCTTAGCCTCCCAAGTAGCTGGGACTATAGGTGTGTGCCACCTATTTTTAGTAAAGACGGGGTCTTGCTCTTGCTCAGGCTGGTCCTGAACTCCTGAACTCAAGCACTCCTCCTGCCTCGGCCTCCCAGAGTGCTAGGCTTACAGGCGTGAGCCACCACACCTGGCCCCCGGGACACTTATTTATAACGGGAAGACATTTCACTCTTAGAAATCAGAGCATGCCTCTGGACCCCATCTGCCCTGGTCCCCTGTGGGTGAGCATGGTACCACGCAGCAAGGGAGATGGTTCTGTTTGAACACACTACCACCCAAGTAGTGGAAGGGAACTGTAATCATATGCATGGCTGGAAATGAGATAAAAGGAAAGGTTAACTCTTAGACATTTGTGACTGTTTTGCCGTTATCTTTACAGGTCCCTTTCTAATCTTTGTACACTTACTTTCCTTTCTTGGCATCACAGTCATCTTTGTCTCACTCGGGTATCGCCTGGTGTGATCTCAAATCCCCATTCTCTGTAGATGCTTTTCTTAACATGAAGCAAGGATTATCAGGAAAAGCAGTCAGCTGTTCTGTAGCCCAATTCTTGCTTTGGAAGAGATCATAAAGCAATGAACCAAACAGCAGCATTGGCAAAGAAAGCCCTTTAGTGCTTGCTGTCTCCATACACCCGATCTCTCTTTGTCCTCATATTTCATGAGGACATCTCCATTGTCTAGATTTTTCCATTTACACAGTTGGAAAAAATTTTATCAATGGTATAGGGGAATGTACATGGTTGATTAAATAAATTATGTTAGTCCCATTCAGTGAAGATATCTTTAGCTGTTTCAAAGTATGGCATATGGTATAGTTGTATGAAAGAACAAGGAACAATACTTGTAATAAATTGTTATGGGTAAAAATAAATATTAAAAAAAGTGATAAGAGTCCAGGCACAGTGGTTCACGCCTGTAATTGGAGCACTTTGGGAGGCCAAGATGAGAGAATCACTTGTGATCACTTGTGATCACAGGAGTTCAAGAGCAAGACCTCTACAAAAAGTACAAAAATTAATCGGGCATGGTACCACCCTCATGTAATGAGGCTACTGGGGAGGCTGAGGCAGGAGGATCCCTCAAGTCCAGAAGTATGAGGTTGTGGTAAGCTATGATGACGCCACCACACTCTAGACTCTTTGTCTCACAAAAAAGGGGCGAGAGATGGAGATACAAATACATAATTGCTATTATTGACATAGATATTGTCTAGGATACCTTAGAAACTCTTACCAGAGGTTTCTCTAGAACAGTGGTTCTCAACTGGGGGCCATTTTGCCCCCCAGGGTTGCAGGGTCTGAAGACATTTTAGATTGTCACGACTTAGGGATACAACTAGGGAGCATCTAGTGAGTAGAGGCCCAGGATGCTGCTGAAAATCCAACAGTGAACAGGACTGCACCCTAAACCAAGAACTCTCTTTTTCAAAATGTCTATAGTACCACACTGTTGAGGAATCTTGCTCTAGGGCATAAGAATAGGAGATTTGTGGAAGTGGTAGGGACTTTATACTTTGTGCCAAAATTACAAAATCACATGACTAAAAATAAAACAGAAACCATGAGTGAATGAATGAGGTCAGGTGTAAAACTAGAAAAGGAGGGTATATGAGGTAGGACCACGGCAAACTGGGAAGTTTGGAACTCATCTGAAGTCATTCAAATTCAGATTTAAAAATAAAATACTGTTTTGGAGGCTGAGGTGGGAGGATCATGTGAGCCCAAGAGTTCAAGACTAGCCCAGATAACATAGCAAAACTCAGTCTCAAATAAAATAAAATAATAGCAAAACTGTAGGAGTCTAATAAGCTCTTTGATTAATTGGATTTATCTATGATTTGCCAGTTTTGGTCTCTGGCCTAAATTCTTCTGTAATGGTTGAATTTTTCCCATGAGCATGTATCACTTTATATAAAAAATACATTTAAAATATATGGGCCGGGCGCGGTGGCTCACGCCTGTAATCCTAGCACTCTGGGAGGCCGAGGCGGGTGGATAGCTCAAGGTCAGGAGTTCGAAACCAGCCTGACCAAGAGCGAGACCCCGTCTCTACTAAAAATAGAAATACATTAATTGGCCAACTAATAATATATAGAAAAAATTAGCCGGGCATGGTGGCGCATGCCTGTAGTCCCAGCTACTCGGGAGGCTGAGGCAGAAGGATTGCTTGAGCCCAGGAGCTTGAGGTTGCTATGAGCTAGGCTGACGCCACGGCACTCACCCTAGCCTGGGCAACAAAGTAAGACTCTGTCTCAAAAAAAATAAAAAATAAAAAATAAAATATATGTATGTGTGTATTTATACAGGTACACATACACATAAATATATACACACATATCAAAAAGCACAATGCCTATTTTATGTTTCTCAATACTTCTTACAGTCCTCTCCATTTTGCTCATTTTTATAACCACAGTCTTTGCTGAAGTATTGATCTTTTCTTTCTCACATGATCATAATTCTTTTCATGACTAAATTTATAGCCTACTCTCACTATTTCTAGACATGCCCTGTTATTTCTTCTCCATCGGACATGGATGACCACTTAAGGTACCAGCTAAGATGAAAGTCAGACACATAATGTTATTTATAAATCATATGTTAATGATATAACGTGTGTTAATAAGCAGCAGATTAATTATCAGATTTGTATTTTTAAGAGCTAACTCTGGTAACAGTTGGGAGATTAGATCAAAAATGTCAAGAGGGGTAGAGAACCTGCAGCCTCAAGGCCCTCCAGATCCCCAAGTGCAACTCCTTGACCAAATCCAAACTTTACAGAACAAATCCTTTTATTAAAATGATTTGTTCTGTAAAATTTGAATTCAGTCAAAAGGCTGCATTCAAGGATCCAGAAGGCCTTAAGGCTGCAGGTTCCCCACCCCTGCAGGGGGTGGTGGCAGCTTTGGGCATGGTGGCTCACCTTAATCCCAGCACTTTGGGAGGGCGAAACGGGAGGACCAGTTGAGCCCAGGAGTTTGAGACCAGCCTGGGCAACATAGTGAGACCCTATCTCTA